>JAMQGT020008842.1:0-10969 GCA_024447675.2 Pterophyllum scalare | reverse complement strand
TATTATGTCCTGTTACTTCGTTCAGTTACGTATTGCTCACCAATGTCACAGTGACCCTCGCCAACAGGAGTCATTTCATAACTGAAGCTCTGGCATGAGTGAGTTTTTAAATCTTATATATATTTAAGTATTCTGATGTAACAGTCTGTTAATGCAAAGGGAGGATGGCCGTTATGCAGCTGCCTTCATTTCCTGTTAAAAGGCTTTATTGATGCAATGATGATGATGATGATGACGCCTTCCTCTCCTCCTCAGTCTGAGTGAATGTGGGTCACATTGTGTTGTTACTAACTTCCTGCATACATTAGCTGCAATCTAAATGACTTTTTCGCAATATGATTATTTCATTCAAGGCTGGATTAACCGATATATAAATGTTCTTCTAACCTTGACATAGATTATAACACCCCCCACACACACACACACTCAATAGAGTCGATTACAGCGACTGTTTCAGGCAGAAAATCTGGATTCAGTGAAATATACAGTCGTTTTTGCCTCTCATTTAAACACAGCTGACTGATTGGTTCACAGCTCAGTGAAGGTCCAAGCAAGCAGACAGAATATGAATTACAGTCTCCATGCTAACGACGCCAACTCTGAGCTATGGAGACGAAGCAAAGGGAGCAATTAACCCAGAGAAATTAGCATCAAGACGACTGCAGCGGCTCTTACACTGGGAGAAATGGACACCTCTGCGATGGGAAACCATCACCAAACTGTGCGAGTGTGTGTCTGCCTGTTGTTGTTGTTTGCTCTGAAACTAATACCAGATGCAGCAGCCGGGAAATTAATTTATAGATGAAATTACAGTTTAATTGCAGGATATTATAGCATAATTATAAGCCGTCATGTTATTTTAATAATGATTTTCAGGAAACCTAATGAAAGCGATCTTCATAGAGAATATCTGACAGTACGTCTTTATTAATGTTGCTGGGAAAAAAATCAACATCTGGGGCCTGAAGTTGGCGTGATTGTGAACTTTTGCACGGTCCCTCGTTACAATCTATTAAAGAGTATTTTAATTCTTTGAAAGGCTGTTGATGCAGGATAATACAGATTATTTATGGTTTGAAGACCATCTTGGTGTCTTGCTTGGGATTACAGAAAAATGAACGTTGGAGCTGAGAGAGTAGGATTTACTCTAAATATATCTAAATAGAACCCCTTTAATCACGATACATGAACTCTGGAGGAAAAAATTCATCTTCTGCCTACATTTTCTTTATAGGTAGAAAATAAACATTACAGTACACTATAACCGATACAACTATGGAAAGGGGTGCACACAACTGTGTGACGTCATTGAGGGGGACAGAGAAAAGTCAGCGTTTTGCATCCTTTTCCCTCAAAGCCGTCTTCACTGAATGCACCGTTTTGATTTTCCAAGATGAGCTCCATAAATTCTCTACAGGCTCCTCCTGTTAGTGTTTTCTGTTATTGTTCACATAAGTGTGTGTGTGTGTGTCTGTGTGTGTGTATTATGGCAATGCCAGCGCTGACAGGCGGGAAGAAAAGAGGAAAACAGGAAGAATATAAGAATAGAGCATAAACAGCACCTGTAAAAAATACACATATATATGAAAACCATGGCTACACAAACCAACAAGCTTGTGGTGTGTGTTTGTGTGTGTGTGTGTGTTTAATACATGTGAATTTCTGTGTGTCTGTCTTAATAATGAGGGTGGGAAGCAGCAACCACGCTCCATGGAAGCCAGAGGCAGATGGAGAACAACCCGGGCCTGATGACAGGTACATGGCCACCCCAGCAGAGGGAAGAGGGAGGCCCTACAGGCGACCAGCAAGAGCCCCAGAGAACCTGAGCCGACGGGGAGCTGACCCCCCGAGAGGCCGGCCATCCCAGCACCGGCTGACGGCGGGGCTCCAGGGCCGCAGGTACCCGAGGACCGCTCGGCCCCAGCAGAGCCCTCCTCCGCCGAAGAGGCCCAAACCGCCCAAACCTCAAGAGAGCGGGCCAACAACCACGCCAGAACATCCGGCCACGTGCCCAAAGTACAGCAGCAATCCTTTAAAAGTAATAAAATATTTTATTAATGATATAAAATGTGAATATGCATCCACCTCAAATGTTAGTCAGTACGCTGAGTGGCCATAATCAGTTATGACTCCCATATGTGCCTGCTGTAGGCGGCTTACCCACAAAATGGGAGGCAGGTAAAGGAGGTGGAAGGGGTAGCTGCGCTATAATACAATCAACTATGAACTGTGACCTTAGATCAGCCCTTTGGACTCGTTTGTTTTGATGTGCTTTAGTTGGGTTACACTAACAGCTTCAGGTTTACACAAAAAAAGCGACTTGTTTAGAGAACAAAATCCCAGGTTTAGGATTAGGAAGAGTTTAGGCTAAAAAAAAAAGAGACCCACCTGCACTTCTGTCCATGTAGAGTAGCATCCAGGGCAGCTGTGGCTTAGGTGGTAGAGCAGGAGGCAGAGCGGGTTGGAAAGCCCGTGGATTGATCCCCGGCCCCTCTGGTCCACGTGTCAAAGTGTCCTTGGACAAGATACTGAACCCCGAGTTGCCCCTGATGCATCCATCGGGGTGTGGATGAGTGTGAATGTTAGATACAGTGCTGTACACGTGTGTGACTGGGTGAATAAGACTTGTAGCAGAAAGCACTTAAGTGCTCAAATTGAGTGGAAAGGCACTATGTGCTGTTAGCACGGCTCCATTGACTGTTTCACCTTTACATCACAGCTACAGGCACTTCTGAAAATCCACATCATGATGGTAATGCTGGAGCTCTGCAGAGGGCACCTCATCTCCCCATCTCAGCACCTGGCAACCCTGCCCTGCAACTTTTCGTGCTGCCCTTTTGTAGCCGAGTTGCTGTGGCTCCTGAATGCTTCCACTCTGCAATCACACCACCTACAGCTGACCGTGGAAGATCTCGGAGGGGTCAAAGTTCACACACTGACTTGTTGCAATGGTGGCGTCTTCTTATTGTTCCTCACGCTGGAACTCAGTGAGCTCTTGAGACCGACCCATTCTTTCACACATGTTTGCAAAGGCAGACTGAATGAATAGGTGTTTGATTCTATACACCTGTGAGAGCGAAAACACCTGAATTCAAAGAGGTTTAGCAAAAATGCTTTTGTCCACATGGTGTCGCTCACATTTACCACCTGAAATTTTACATGCATTTAACACAAATCATACATTTATGTATTTATTTATTCAGCCTTTATTTAACCAGGAGGTCCCTTGAGATTAAAATCTGTTTTTCAAGATGACAAAAATGATAAAATCGAGTAAAACATGAAAAACAAAAATAAAGCAAGTAAGTAAATAACATAACACAAAATCCAGCTTATAAATAGTAACTGTACTCTGTGTCCTATATAGTCTGCACTGCTCTCTGTCAGTGGTTCTCAGATGGTGCACAGAGCCATGCTGGCCCCTATGCTGTTTTTATGTAAACTATACCTCGTTACTATGACAGTCCAGAAGTGCCACCAGCCATCTATGGCTACCTGCCTTCTGGAGCAGGGATGTCAGCAGCCTTCAGTGAGAGCACTTCATCTCTGCCAGCTGGCTAATGCTAATCTTGTGACCAGCTCCCCGAAGAGGCACTCAGGGACCAAACGTTCCCTCTGAGGGACACTCGGCCTGCTGCACCAGAGTGACGAATATGAGCCAGAGGCAGAAAGATTGTTTGTTGCAGTATGTGCAGTACAGTACAGTCAAGAGAAGACTGGGTGATGGCACTGAGGGCAGCAGCAGGAACACATCTGTGAAGATCTGGCTCGTCCTCTGGTGTTCTTTGAGCTCAAAATATGTGAAAACCATAATGCTACAGATAGGACTACCAATAATGGCTAATAGTAGACAATAATGGCTAATAATGGTTAATACTGGCTAATAATGGGTTAATAATGGCTAATAATGGTTAATATTGGCTAATAATGGGCTAATAATGGCTAATAATGGGCTAACAATGGCTAATAATGGCATAATAATGGCTAATAATGGAGTAATAATGGCTAATAATGGAGTACTAATGGCTAATAATGACTAATAATGGAGTAATAATGGCTAATAATGACCAATAATAGGTTGTTAACAGCCAAATCTCACAGCACTACATGAAAGTCTTTGGGCACCGTGAAGTCAGCTCTTTTCAGTTCATCCAATATTAATATTAGATTTCAGTTGACAACCACACTGCTGGTTTAACTAAATCTCATGTTTGTGAAGCACAACATTATCAATGCATGAACTGGTGCTGGAGGAACAAGCCTTCAATTTTAATACTACACATGTATTTCTCAGCTTGTTCTTTAATTCAATCTCCTAAGGACATAAAATATATTATAATAAATGCCCGGAAGGTGAGTGACACCATGGGAATAGCTACATCACCTCCACCACTTTGGCATTTCCCTCATTAGTTTTTCAGGCTGAACCAAACTCCAAAGTTACATGTTGGTCGTTTTCATTGACATGTATAGATCATCATCCTTCTGTGGTGATAAAACATTATACTAATATTTGATGTATATTATAGATGAAGGGCGTCCCTTCACCTGCTGAAAATGAGCTTTTCTGTGATTTCAAACGGAGAGGCCTCGTCAGTGCAGCTCAGACGTGTCCTCAGACGTTGGCGTTTCTAAATCTGATTTGTAACATTTAACTGGAGTCATTTTTAATTGCAACCCTTTGAATTTTATTGATCTTGACAGTTTTATTCATGTTTTCATGTGGCCCCATTTCACCTGTTATTATTGCTATTGTTCCCGCTGTTTGTACATTATGAGACCTGAGTGTAATATTAACTTTAAACAAATTTGATTCGACAGCATAATTAGATGTGAAGTGCCTCAGGGCGGGGACTGCTCTACACTGCACTTCCTCAACTCAGGCACAGGGGGGCAGTGTTACCAAAGACGGCTGTTCAGAGGAATGACTGGAGATTCCACACTTCTCCACACACTCAGGGGCTCTCTCACACACACACACACACACACACCTACACAGTAAATAATGTCTATTGTGTGTGTGGGACTGTAATGGTGCCTGACAGCGTGTCGGTCTTGTTCTCCTTTCTTTACCCAAATTGCTCCTGCAGAAGATGAAAAAGCCAGAACCAGAGGTGTTTGTCAATTCTGCAATATGGGATGATTATATGTGGGTGTTTGGAGATGCATGGAATAGTTTCTGCAATGGGAATAAGTGCGCTTTATGTGTATGTGTGACTGCTGCGGGTAGCTGGAGTCCATGTTTGTGTGTTAAACATGAGAGTGCATGAAGAAGGATGTGTAGGGGTGGCAGGAGGTGCTTTTTGTGGATTTTATCTGAGAGTCTAAATGTCAGCATGGTGGTTTTTGTGATTTTGTGTGTGCGTCTGTGTGTTGTGGTCTCTAAAACAGGTTTCTGTTCCTAACTACTTCACAGTTCCTGCTGAGACAGGCAGAACGGATCTACCTGGATCTGTCAGAGAAAAGGAAAGAGCAGCCTCCCAGTTTACCACGCACACAATTTCAAATGCTTCGCAGCCACTGAATTAAATCATAATTTAAAAGAGCTTCTTTGTTTGGGTGTCTGAATTTAATCTGATTTAATCACATTTTTACATCCAGGCGGATGCACACAGATACACAAAGCTAATAGTAGCTCTGTGTCAAACAGCTGTAATTACTTGAAGCTCAAGTTAAAGGATAACACACACACACACACACACACACACACACACACACACACACACACACACACACACACCTGAGATGGGTAAGGTTGTCTTGCTGTGCTTCGAAATGGAGATTGAATCCACAAACACTGGGACTGACTGCTTTCCCACACAAATCACAATGAAGCGCACAATCCATCCCTGGTTTTACCTGCCAAATCATGATGGGGAGCTGCAACAGCAGAAGAGGCAGCTATAAGGAGGACTTTTAAACTTTCAGATAAAGACTGCGTCCTCCTCCGCCTGGGGACGTCTCTGATGCAGCCTGCGGCGATAGCATCTCTGCTGAGGAGCGGCTGCTGTTCAGACCGCGGCGTTTTCCTCCTCGTTCACCGCTTCAGTACCGAGGAGGACGAAACGTGAGTCAGCAAGAGGGAACGTTAAAGCTGGTATCATTTAATATTTGTTTATGAGGCCTGTGAGGACAGAACCTGGGAAATGATTTAAAAATCCAACAAACTGCCAAAGCTTTATAGACTTACAGCTGCATCCTCCGTGAGGGTCACCGCAGGTAGGTGGGGCTGGTGACCCCGAAGCATCCCTCACGATGCACTGAGGCTCCTCCACTCCCCTCTTTTCACTCCCCATGTGATTATAACCAGTCAAAGCAAATGGCCCTTCGATGAGCCTGCCGGAGGTCCCTTCCTGTCAAACTGGACTTCTTCCTTCCCACCATCACCAAGTGCTGCTAAAAGAAGTCTGTCTGATTATTGAGGTTTTCTGTGTAATACTGATGGTTTACTTTATGATAGGTGACTGCCGTACCTGCTGTACCTCTCTAACACCTGTACCACTGTAGACTCAGTACTGTTCACAGATAATGAGCATTGCTGATCTGAGTAGATTTGAGTGCTACAGTGGTTATGAAAAGCGGCAGCAACACAAATTTTTATTCATTTTTTGACAGAAAAACATTAGCACCATTGCGCCAAAACCTTTCGAAGAACATTCGTATTCATCGGGTTTGACCTCTGCACTCTCAGGTTTAATGAATGAATTCAGTTCAGTGCTTATAAAGTGCCATTTCACCACAGCCGTGGTCTCCATCACTCTGTAATGTAAGGTAAACACTGTGCTTTTGCATTTTTACAGAGAACCCCAGTGATCAGACCGTCCCCTGTCATCTCTCTGAGGCTGTAATGGCGTTTGACAGCGCGTCAGTCCTCCTTTTTCTCGCTCGTGCTGCTCCTGCAGAAGATGTAAAAGCTTCTCAGTATGCAGATGCTGTCTCACAGCCTCACAGGGCTGCTAGCATTGGTGGTGTAGACCTAAGCATTTTCACATTACGGATTTGAATAGATTTATGTGCTACTGGAGATGCCTAAACCAACAATAACACGCTTTTGTTTTTTTCACATCTCATGACAAAGAATCGCGCTGTTGTACCAACGCTCTCAAAGAAAGTTTGGGTGTTGCTGGGTTTGCTTACTGCAGTCTACAAATAAAGACAAAATCAACAGCTGTCATCTCAAGGCTCTTTTTACTTAGCAGCAGCAGCCCTACCCTGTGAACAAACATGCGGTGACAGTGAGGAGGAAAAACGTCCTTTTAACAGGAAGACACCCGAGGAGGAGCCACGCTCATGGAGGGGCAGCCCTCTGGTCCCGGGCTGCTGTTCTCTTTGGTTGTATCTCCGGGTGTGTCTCAGTGTGCTAACAGTTACATTGTTAC
This sequence comes from Pterophyllum scalare, assembly GCA_024447675.2. Taxonomy (NCBI): domain Eukaryota; kingdom Metazoa; phylum Chordata; class Actinopteri; order Cichliformes; family Cichlidae; genus Pterophyllum; species Pterophyllum scalare. Next base: position 3,590 of record JAMQGT020008842.1, on the reverse strand, counting down.
AGTTTTCTGAATTCTGCTTTTAGTTAGTTATTGTATCCCATTCCCGTCTTCCCCGCACCCGTGTTGGTCCTTTGTCTTGTGTTTAGTTTCACTTCCTGTTGTTCTCCGTGTGTTTTTAGGTTTCCCTTTAGGCCTGTTTACATTCCCTCCGTGTGGCTTCCTGTAGGTCACGTCAGCGTTGTGTTGTGTTTGGTCTCTTCCTGTTTTATTTTGACAGTCCCTTGTCCCCCGTGCTTTGCGTTTAGTTGTGCTTCCTTTGTCTTGTTAGTGTTATGTTCACCTGTTCTCCCGGGATGTTCCCACTCTCCTCTCGTTACCTTGTGTGTGTGTGTGTGTGTATATTGTCCATGTTTATTGGGAGTTTCTAGTTTTTTGTGTTTCCCTTCTGTTTCCCACGGCTGTCACATCATGGACTCTGTTGTGCCCTGGGTTGGGATTTTGTATTTTGAATTGAACACTTTTGCTTTGCCTCCAGTATTAAAGCTCAGTTCTTGTGCGTCTCGTGTGCGATCCCGCCTGCCACACAGCGGTCACTGTGCAGGGACCGGTCCCGGGGCGACTCGGTGCCGGGGGGGTAGACCGACAGCGCTTCGTGTTTCAGATAACAGATATTTCTGAGCGGAGGAACATGAATACAGCAGAACATCCTTTCAACAGCCATCTTTTGATATGTGAGCTTGTAAAATTATTCCTTTCATGAGTCACTTTTGAAATATCAAAACAGACCTGGTTTTCTTACAGCCCAAACCTCTGGTGTTCAGAATGCTGCTGAATAAAGTGTCTTTCAGGTAAACTTATGCTGCGAGTCATTCAGTTTTTAATTCTCACATTGCTGCATGTTTAAGATGTTTTCTATGAACCAGACTTTCCTGCAACAACCACCTGCATCCTGCGCTACAGCGACATCGTTCACACCTCGGTCTCGACAGCTGTCTGTCATCCTAAGCACAGTAATTAATCTCCCACTGATATTAAGCTTTTATTTTTCGTGGATCTCTGTAATTTGCCAAATCAAACATGAAACTTTTATTGCCTTATTATTTTTCCCGTGGATTCCCGGGAGAATAACTGTCAGCGTATTATCCCGGATCTGTACCTGTTCGCCGTGATAAGGTAAAATAAAACAGGCTTTTTCAATCACTTCTGGAGTGCCGTAGATCCTCATTTTCTCCGGTGCCATTTTTCTCGGCGGGACTTTGACACAACAGGGGGCCTTTTCTTCCTCCTACTCCATCCCATTTTTCTCCCTCATCACATCTCTCCCACTCGCTATTGACTACCTCATTGATTCCCACTCCCTCTGTCTATCTGACTCTCTTAATCTCTTTGAGTCTACCTCTCTACCTGCTTACACTAATCCCTCTATCTTGCAATTTCGCTGCTTTCCCATTCTCACGTCTCTACTCTCAATCACAGACCTTTTCTCTCTCTCTCCATCTCAGCAATCATCGCTCTTCCTCCACCTTTTCTTAAATCTACTCCTCACTCATGGCAGTGGGAAACTGTGCAGTAAGTGGTTTCATTAGTGTGAATAATTGCAGTGAGCTGAAAATACAGGCTGCATTTAGTGCGCAAAAGTAAACTTAATTAAAGTTTAATCAAAATTATAAATCGAAATTAATTGAAGTACAGCAAATCTATTGAGACACTTGTTGCATTGTTTTAAGACACGCCACATTATTAAGAACAGATTCTCAATAATGACGCAGGTCTGATGTTTCTCCTGCTCCAGCACTGAGCCCGTCACACAGTCACCGACACCAAAGGTCAGGCTCACCTGATCTAAAAGGAAGACCACGAACGAGAGCCTGTCGGACCGGCACAGCCGATTCTGGGATCAGCCGGATCCTCGGCCATCCCACAAATGTGCACTTTAACGCACTCGTCCACCAACTGTGGCTAAAAGCTAATATCACGCACAAAACTCAACAGGACACAAAAGGAAGACATCACACGATGCAGTGTTCCTACGGTTACATGTGAAGTACTGACTTAATTTCAACATTCAGTTATTTTTTGAAGCAATCCATTGAAGGATGTGTTAGGGACTGTTCAGCACAGCGGGCTGGCGGGTGGAGGGCTGATGACTTGGGCTTGTTTCGCAGCCACAGGAGGCCATCTGATGGACCGTTAAAGCTAGGCTGAAATCAGGCCATGCAACAGGACAATGATCCAAAGCACAGCAACAAATCTACGACCGAATGACTGAAAAGAAAAGAACCAGGGTGCAGCGGCCCAGCCAGAGTCCAGATCTGAACACGACTTTAAGGCTGTGATTACGTGTTCTGTGACCTCACGAGTCTGCCTGGGTTTGAGGGACGTGTATTTTGTGGTTAATAGGTGAGCTTCAGGGTTGGTGTGGATGTCCACAGGCCTTCTTGTTTTTTGGTCACTGCACAGACTCACCTGCTCAGACTTTCCATTACATGCACTCCAGGTGGGGGGCTTCAGTGAAGTATGACAGGAATGACTACTGTCTGCATCTGTGTCCGGTCCACAGCACAGTATAGTCCAGGCTTAAGAGAGCTGCACATAAACAAGTGTCTGCAGACCTCAGTGAACTGAAGAACGGGCCAAAATCCCTCCACACTGAGATGAGACTCTGAGAAAGTCAGAAAACAGTTACTTCAAATTAGTCCTGGCAGAGGTCGTCTATAAGCTGCTGAATAATGGGGTGTACTTAACTTCATATTATGTCTCAAAATTAGGCCATCCTCCCAACACCTCCTCTCACTCCCCCTCACTCACCTAAAAGCCAAAGGTACTAACCTGTCTCTGTTATTGCAGCCTATACTCAAGGCTGAACTCACTGTTTTGGGCTCACTGCATGTAAAATGTTGGCTGGTATCATCAGCCTTAGGGGTGCAAAATGAGTCTAATGAGTCCAAAGCTAACGACATATTTTAACCCAAGCTGCTTGTTTACTCTGACAAATAGATTTTGAAGATGAAAATAAAAACCCTGGTGCACTGAAACCAAACTCAGATACAGACTAAATGTGAGCGTTAGTGTTCGAGCAGCAAAAAAATCATCACTAAATTACATTTACAACTTTTAATGAGTGACTAACGGTGCTGATGGTGCGACACACCAGTGAGACCCCCACGCTGTCACTCATGGACGCGTGTTCAGAGCCCAAACACCGCGGCGAGCGATGTGCTGTCAGAGGAGCTGGACAGAAAGAGGCAGCCTCGTTTACACCCAAATCAAGCCTCCACTGTCATCCATTAGTTCACACTCTCATTTATCCACCTGTCATTAACACCTGAAGCCCTACAGGGACGGGCTCCTGCTTATATATCAGAGCTCCTGAGCCCTCATCACTGCGGCCGACCTCTGACCCTCTAACCAGGGTCTCCATCTGCTCCCCGCTCAAACTTTAAAACCGGACGCCATCGTGCTTTTGAGTTTATGGAGCCCAAACTCTGGCACAGCCAATCAGGTCGGCCGAGTCTGTGAGTCTGCTGAAAACACGTCTTCACAGGCCCGGTGGCTCTCTCGCCTTTAACCCACATCACAGTTTGTGTGTATAGAAGAGAATGAATGTCTGACCACACGGATGATCATGTGTGTGTATGTATGTACACCTA
>JAMQGT020008841.1:0-41986 GCA_024447675.2 Pterophyllum scalare | reverse complement strand
TGTGTCGTTTAAGTGTTCCCTTTATTTCTTTGAGCAGTGTATATCTTCATGGCTGACCCACTGACTGCACAACGCCCAGCTCCTGTGGCTGCAAAACAAGCCCAAATCATCACCAACTTGCTTGAAAGGTTGCTTGAGGTGTTTGTGCTGATATGGTAAATGGACTAGTTCTTATACAACACATTTACATTTACCCATTCACCACGTGTAAGTAAGTCAAGTGCTTTTATTGTCTTTGCACGCGGCCCAGAGGAGCCAGGGATCAAATCGCCAACCTTTCAATTGATAGGTGACCTGCTCTACCTCCTGAGCTACAGCCACCCCTGATGTGCCACGGACATAGGTGTTACATAAGCAGTTTGTTGAGATGCACCTTTGCGAACCTAAGCTGTGAGGTCATGTTCCTTCCTCAGATTTGCTTTAGTGTAAAGAATCACAGTTTGAAAAAAATTCACATTTAATGGACCAACCATTTATAAAACAGATGATATACAGTCTTACACGTGTTAAGAAAAATAATTGCAGTATGCATGTGTTTCCACATTTAGTCTGCTGTCATTATCTAGAAATGCTGCAGTTGTAAATCAAAGAAATGCAGCGCCATGACTTTGTGATACATCTTTGTCAGAAAGTAGACTAAAACTGATGACAAATGAATAGCACTAACTTTTAATTTCCCTCCAGTTAAAAAGAGTTAAGAAGGGGTAACCTGAACTAAATATTACTAAGTACTACTGCACCTACTGCTAGTAGAGATTTTAATGCTTTTTCTGATTAGATGAAATAACTAGCAAGACTAATACTCTGACTCACTGAGCTCAGTAATGAAGCCCTATGCAATATAAATCCACGCACTGTGAAGTCAGACACTGTCAGCCAAAAACCGATACAGAAGCATGCCTCTAATGCTCACATTAGAGGTACATCACCTAGAGTAGAGGCTCTTTGGTGAGATGTGTTTATATATAGTATATATCGATGATCACTACAGATTTCATCATTGCTGCCGTTGATTTCTTTTTTCATTGGTGTCCTCTCTCCCGTGACTTGACGTTCCTCTTAATCTAACTTGGAGAGAGAACTAGTCATATTGCACCTAAATGTGTCCTAATTTGAACTCTTTCCTCTCTATGTGTGACACGAGTCTCTCAGCAGTATGAATAAATGATTCATTTATTCATCAGTGGAGGTTAATTTATACAGCAGCTTATCATACACAGAGGTTACTCAGAGTGTCCTACAGGGAAAAGATAAGAAAAAATAAAAAGGCGTAAAATAAAGAATAAAAAAGTCTGTACAAAGATCTGTGAATCATAGTGACGAGTGCTCGCTACGTGGTTTTTGTGGGTACTCCAGATGTAGAAAGAGTTGCCAATGTCTTACAGTCTTATTGGGAGGCCAGTAAGGGTGCACTGCAGGACTCACGCTTACAAAGATTTACTTGGACAGAGCATTAATAATAATAATAATAATAATTTTAAGATGCCAGAATGATTTTTCTTACAGCGTTGATGTGGCCAGTAAAAATTTAGATTCTCATCAATGATTACAATGATTGTTAACATGGGTGTCCTAGACACAAGGTTAAGCTTCTGATTGCCAGTCTTCTTTTATTTATTTTTATTTTTAAAAAAAAATTCAGCCTTATCTTTATGTAAATAAAAGAGAGTTTGTAGAATCCAGTTTCCTGTCTCAAGGCACAGACATAACAAGTTTACAGCAGCGTAGTCAGTGGTGAGAGTGCTAGACAAATCTGTGACCATCTGTAGAGCTATTTATAAAAGAAAAGTTAATCATTTAAGGAATTATTGTCATCCACTTTCCTCCCAAGATTCTTTGGGGCATGTTTAATTGTGTTTAGCATAGAGACTGTAACAATGGGAAACTACCAGTTTTTCAGAGTAAAACCAGCTGCCTACCATTGGCTGTCAAAGCTGCATTTTTTACTGACGTATGTTGTTTGTTAAAATGAAATATAAAAAAAGGAAATGTCTTATAGTTAAGGATGAGTGAGCTATCCATCTGCTCTGCAAACATGCACAGCACATCCAGCTAGGGGCAGATGTTTTGGTCAGAAGATCATGTGATCTTTTTAGAATGATGATCCACATCGTTCATTTGATTTCTTTTGAATTCACATTCAGCTCATGATAACTGTTTGTGCCCATGGTTCCCAAGTCACAAAATTTTTAATTTCACCTCAAGGCCAAAGAGCAGATCTCAAATCTGTGCTCGTTGTTTTTACTCTGATTTTATTTGTACATTTCTGACCTGAAGTGACGATTTTTATCTCTTCAGCTCAGGATGCTGGCTGTTGGTACACTTGCTGTTTATCTTGGAATACAAATCGTCTGTTCTCGCATTTGCTTTACTCGTGTGGTGTACAAGAGTTTGCACAATGCTGTTACTTGTTTATGATGAAATGCTACATCTTTACACCAACCACTTACTTTTTTTGTTACATCTGTTCAGCTCCTAGGGTTTAAAGAAAATGGCCCAAAAAAGAGAAAATACTAAGTGAACATCAGTTCCCTTGGCCAAAAAGTAGGTGGAACAGCATCTCTGAACATGCTACACATTGAACTTTTAAGCAGATGGGCTACAGCAGCAGAAGACCACACGGGGTGTCATTTCTGTAAGCTACGAACATGAAACTGAGGCTGCAATTCACACAGGCTCAATAAAATGTAACAATAGAAGGTGGGAAAAACATTGCCTGTTTTGAGTTTCAATTTTTGCTGTAACATTCAGATGACAGGGTCAGAATTTGGCACAAACAACATGAACGTATGGATCCATCCTGCATAGGATCAACAGTTCAAGCTGCTGCTTGTGGTGTCCTGGGATGGGGGATATTTTTGTGGCGTACTTTGGGCCTCTTACTACCAGATGAGTATTGTTTAAGCGCCACAGCCTGCCTGAGCATTGTTACTGACTATATTCATCCCTTTAATGACCACAATATTCCCATCTTCGGTTCGAGACCAGCAAATCAGTTATTCAAGTACATTTGATTAGCAGCACCTGGCTGCTGACGCACCATGTCACAAAGCTCAAATCATCTCAAACTGGCTTCTTGAACACGATAATGAGTTCACTGTACTCAAATGGCCTCCACAGCCACCAGATGTCAATCTAAGAGAGTGCCCTTGAGATGTGGTGGAACAGGCAATTTGCATCATGAATGAAAACTGCAGCAACTGTGTGATGAATCTCTGACAAATGTTTCCAGCACCTTGTTGAATCTGTACCATGAAGAATTAAGTCGTTCTGAAGGCAAAAGGGGGGGGGTGGCAACACATTACCAGCAAGGTGCACCTCAGCTAGCAACAGTTGTGATCAGAGTCATTGATCCATTTAGTGGTCAAAAGTCGAGGCAGTTTTAAATTCATGTTCATCCCACTCTTTTAACGGGTTAGAACTGGCAGAAAAATTGAGTAGATTTTGGTCGTCAAAGGTCAAAGTTAAGTTTTGGTCATAATTGATAAACTCATACATTTTTTTTTTCAAAACGATGTAAGTTATGTCTTTGCTGACCCTGAAACAAGTCAGCCTGTATTCATCTCAGGTGAGTCTGTCCTGCTGGTGACTCTAACTCCACTGTCTTGAACTGCAACTGTCCATGATATATTCTACATATGATCACTGCGAGATCTCCTTCTAGTTCGAGGGTCACTTCAACTAGAATTGGCAGCAGGTGTTCATGCCAAGGTCACTGACATCACAGAGCAGAACAAGGACTGCCATCACCTGCTGCAGCCTAAGACTGTTGAGTTGGAGTCTGTCTGGAGAAGGAAATGGAGGACTGCAACAGCACGGAGCACACCAGATTTGCAGGTAGAAAAGCACAAGAGGAAATTGGTCAGTTATAACAATAAAAATAGTAAATAATTAATATAATAATAAATATAAACATGTAGCAGCTTGTGATGACCAAACTGTACGATTCCTCCAAATCATCTTTTGACCTTTTCCATGATGTCTGATTCAGTCTCTACATGTGAATTGTTCTTTGAATTATTTTCTTTCTGCTTAGCCTGGCTAGCTTTTTCCCACTGCATCAAGTATTTGTTTTAAGGGATACTATAGTGCAAAAGTCTTAAGCTACCCCGCATTTCTTTATACACTGCTCAAAAAAAATTAAAGGAACACTTTGAAAGCACATCAGATTTCAATGGGAAAAATCATGCTGCATATCTGTACTGATATGGACTGGGTAATGTGCTGAATATGAATGAAAGGATGCCACATCGTTTGATGGAAATGAAAATTATCAACCTGCAGAGGCTGGAGTCAAAGACACCTTGAAAATCATAATAAATGATGTGGCAGGGTAGTCCATTTTGCCAAAATGTCATTGCAACAATTGAAAATTGTACTCAGTAGTTTGTGTAGCCCCCACATGCTTGTATGCATGCCGGACACTGGGCAATGCTCCTAATGATGCCATGGCAAATCAAAAATACAATAGCCACCTGTCCACTGTCCCACAACATTTACACTGACAGCAACATCAAATAGTCACCTTTCACATGGGACATCTTTCAAAAAGCCTTTCATGCCAAAAAATGCCAACTTCAAGGAAATATTTCTGTTCACAAACGAATATGAACTGTAGTTGAAGTGTATCTGAAAACAATAAAAACGAGTGAAAGTGACAGTTTATTAAAGAACAAGTGATTATAAAAACAGATGTCCTTTATCTTTGCAAGGTTTAGTTTTTTCTTCTCCACTGTCAGGTAACGTGTTAGCAATGGGTCGCATCCCAGAAGAGAGATAAATCGGAATCTCACAAATCAGGTCTTGAAGCAGAAGTGATTCAGAATCAAGCTGTAAGGCCTGCGGAGTGAACCCACCCACTGAGATCAAACCTCACTGTTATTTACCTGAAACGAAATGTAACAAGGGGAGAAGGCGAAGAGATATTTTCTGCTCCTACCAGACGGCTCTCCGTCACAGGAGGGCCTCCCAGCACTCGCTCAGGTTTGTCTGTTGTCGCTTTTTAATTCCAGGAGCAAGGTGACGCTCAGTGGCAAACTGTGAAGTGACAGTTTACCTAAATATGTTCACTGTGTGTGTGTGTGTGTGTGTGTGTGTGTGTGTGTGGGCTGAGTTTCCATAACTGGTAGGCTGTTGTTGAAGAAGGTGGATGATCCTTTTTCTTCTTTTAGGGAGTGAGGCTGAAGCTGAAAAAAATTTTCTTTTTCTTTACTTGGTGAATTTAAAACTCTTAGGGGATGCATTTTAAACTCATGCCCGTGGGTGTGTCAGTGTAGGGCCTGTAGGTCTAACATGAATAAACACCACTTTCCCGGTGTGAATCCAGCAGGATTTTTAGACAGCTGAGAGAAATATGAGATTGCATGGCATCCAACACTACATTAAATCCCCAGTCTGTTCCCATGGCAGCTGTCAATAACACTACATGACGCACGTGGGCAGAATTCATTTGTACAAAAATGTGCGTGAAGTGGGAAATGAAAGACAGTTTGCACTACAGCTCCCTGTTCCTGTCCCTGTATAGTGTCATCACCTTCTGTTGTAGAACTAGCTAAATGAAAAACAGCCTGATTCTCCTTTTATTCTGTAAACACTTTTGGAAGTACCCTTTGCCTAAAATGCAAAGTCTAAGTGTGACACACAAAAGATGTGCCCCATTATTTTTTTTTATGTCGTTACATACCATAAGATTCAGGATAATTATTCCAGCTCTTGCTGATATATGTATATATTAAAAAGCCTTAAGGGACTTTAATTTAGTCTTTATGGACTGTTCTGTGGGACAATACCCAAAACCGTCAGTAGGTGACAGCTGGACATCGGGTGGTTGTCTGATACGCTGTTTTGCTCTTGCGCTATTCTGCTACGAGAGAGCAATGCAGCAACAGCCAAACATTGTCCTGTCTGCTCATTTCTTCTTTTCTATCAGGTTTGTACAATGTCTAAGCATGTAAAACACAGAGGAACGAATCGGGAGAACATATGAATGTAGTTGTAGTAAATAAGTAACTAAGTTCAGTCGCCTTTTGATTATTTTCTCTGGATTGTAAATGTTAGACCCACTGAGCTTGCTAGCAAGGTAGCTTAGCACGTTGATGTTGCGTGTACCTGTAAAGTCTAACGTTCTGAGGCCCAAACTCACATTGCATATTAAGTTAAATACCTGCATGCACAGGTATAGTTTTTGCACCCTGTCTGCTGATGCTTGCGATGTTCATAGAATAGTGTTTAAACTGTTAATTGCATTTGCTGTTCTGGCTACTATAACTGCTAAAGAAAATGAGACAGATTGTTTAATATTGGTGATGCGGTTAAACGAATAATTGTGTGACTGTCGAAAGCATGAAAATATGTAAGTAAAGATTCTGCTACGAGAGAGCAATGCAGTAACAGCCGAACATTGTCCTGTCTGCTCATTTCTTCTTTTCTATCAGATAACTGTTGTGTGGTCGCAGGCCTGGGACCTGCAACATAAGCCGTAAACATCCCAATAAAACCAGCCAGTATTCCCGTGCTAGAGTTCATGTGAAGAAATGACCACTTTTGGAGAGCACTGTGCCATCTCCATCCGTGCGTACTGTCTCACATCTAAAGTGGGTATCACCACCACCATTACCCACACACAACACAACTATTTTTGGAAAGCATAAAGATGGCGAGTGGTGCGTTTGTCTCTGGCATCACGCTGTTATAAACATTTGAGAGCCTGTTCACACCTTTTTCCAAATGATGTTGGCTGTAGATGTTTTTCACCTCACAGGAAGAAACTTGAGAATGAAATTCAAACCACGTGAATGACACAAGCTGTAGATTTCATTCACGTGAAGCTTGACTTGTAATGCATTTTTGTTTTTTTTTCCTCTCTTGCATTGTTAGGTTTACCATGGGTATACAGATACACTTCTGAACAGTCAAGTAGACATTTTAGATTAACTGTATCTGTCAAGGCAGCATTGTTTTGAAGTGCAACACTAAATGTGCTTTAATTAAAGATTTTTAACGCAACAAATCCACAGTAGTTAGATTTCCAGTTCGCCGCAGCTTGGCTGTGTTTTTTATACTGTGAACTTTGCACCCACCCATCCATTTATTAACTGTTAATCCAGTCAAGATCCCAGGGACATTAAGGCATATCAAGGAAAATCCAGGCTTATATTCTCACTAGTACATGTGAAAGTGCCATTATTTCCTGCTTAATTACCTTTTGCAGTGCATCTAAAAACCTGTCCCACCATTTCGTTACAACATCATCAGATTGTTATTTGAAATACAGTGGAACTATAGAGGGAACAGCAGCAAACCCTCACGTTTCTGATGCTTTAAGCAGGCGATTTGGACATTTGTCTTTGATAAATGGCTCCAAATCATTAACAAATTATCAAACTTGCTAGTGATTTATTTTTGCCCTAGGATTTATTGATAATCAATAGCCAATTATTTGCAGTAAAGCCACTGACAATGAATGCATCAGAGAACATCAGGACCAAACGGTGCTCTAGATTTGGACACCCATCACACATCAGGCTTTTCCTGTAACCTACAGCTTACGACAGTGAGCCCATCTGAAATGAAATGTCCTCCTGTCTAAAAACATGAAACATGGTCACATTTAGTTCTTGTGCAGAAGGCTTTTGATCCTGATCCATCCTTTTACTGTGGCTTCCAGGCAGCCACTGATATTTATTGTATATGTCGTATGTCTCAGGTATATTCTGATCTCTCTCTGTGAGTACTGTCTTCACTGTGTGCGCTGTGTGTGTGTTCCACTGTTGTACAAATTGGGCAGATTTGGTGGTAAAGTCATTCTCTGTATGTCTGCAATAAACAGTCATCACTGGCGCTGCTTGCTATTTTCATACTGCACATTTCCTTATTTATATGCAAAATCGGGCCTATCTTTTCTCTTGCTGTTTGTTTACATCCTCTGCATGGCTGAGGTAAATTCACATGAGTCATATCTAACATTTCATTAATAATAGCAATCTTTATTCTTTATGCCTAAAGGGGTGATCAGAGTTTTATAGTTGTGATCAAAAGGTTACATACATCATCCTGGACATAAATGTCAAGGCAATACTGGGCTTTCAGTAATTTCTGTGAAATGTTATTTTTCTGAGGTAGAATGATTGAATAACGCACATATTTAAGGGTTCAAAAATACTGCACAAATTTTCAAATCAAAATTATATAGACAAGAAAAAACAACAAAATATATCTATAGCACACCTAATATTTGTCTAAGAGTCCCTTAACATGTTTTCACTATGACTGGATGCTTGTGACTTAATTCTGGTGGCATATTTGACCAATGCAATTAAAATGGTTGTTGTTTTTTTTTCACATATTTTAGATAGGTTTTAGAATTTGGAAAGGCCGTTCTGATACCATAGTGTTAGCCTGGTTTATCCACTCCACACCCAGCTTTAAGATGTAAGAACTCTGTGGTAGTTTGCCATCCCTTCTGTCAGATGTACTGGTTAGACTGGGACAACCTCAGAGCATGAAGCGACGCCTCCACAGTTTTCTTGTTAGCCTGTACTGCACCAAACACACCTCTGCAAGTTGTGGCAAAACAACTCATCGTCTCTGTTTGGCCATAAAATCCCCTCCAGAAGGCTGTTTCTTTGTCCATGTGGTCGGCTGCAAACTTTAGTTGAGCTTGAAGTTATCAATTTTGGAGCAAGAATGCTAGACTCTAGGTAGATGACACTGAGTCCATGGCAGACCTTAGCTCCTGTGGTTTTCTGGGTTGTTTCGGACAATCCAAATGTACTTCCTCTCATCTCAAAGTAACAATTTGGGTCTCTTTCTAAACTTTCAGTACAAGTGGCTAAACTTCTAAGACACATTCCTGAATTTCGTAAATATATTATCCTGTTCCTAGAGCTGCACCGAGCTCTTTGGACTTTCTCAGTGTACTGTGTTTGGGTTCAATGAGTGCTGTGAAACAAACCCCCTTTTTCTGGTGGCAGAGATAAACTGCCAGCTGTAGTCAATCATGATCACATACAAAATAATGAAGAGGTCTTGGCCTTGATAAGTTAAAAGTTTCAGTGCTTTTGGAACTTTCAGCAGCTCGTTAATAATGCAAGTGGGTGTATGTATCCTTTTGACCCTGCATGCATCATTTTGATCCTGCGTTAAAGATTGTTAAAACTTTTTCCACCAGTTTCTTGAGTTTTCTTTTACTCATTACATAATCCTGCCACAGAAAAAGAACAATTCACTGAGACTGTGACACATGACAAACTCTTTTTTATCACTGTATGTAAACTTACGAGCTGCTCTATCGATGCGTGGCAGAGCTATTCTAAAGTGGCTGAGTTAATCTGAGCTGCAAATACTGCCATAAATAGCAGCTGGTAAAACTACTTTTTTAATATTATTTTTAAGTAACGGTACTGAGATGTTGCACAGCCACCTGCCACTGCCAGGATAGCAGCCTCCCTTTCTGTGTGCTCCTTGTTGTAAACCAGGATGGTGGGAAGTAGAACAGATGACATCATCAGCACAGTTTGGCAGTATTTGGATGTAGAAAATTAAAATATGGTCATATGTGGGCTGTGTCAGAGCAAACTGCCAAGTAACCACTCAGCTGAAGTAATGCATAGCCACATTCAGTAGACACATGGGGAGTTTAAACTGCCTGCTGGCGCTGGCACTGCTGACAGTAGCCATGCTCAAAAAGCAATCAGACTCTATGTGAATGCAGTGCTTTAAACACTGCAAAGTGCGATATGTCTGAGTGGCATTTAAAAGACTGAAAGATATGATTAATGGCTTTCTGAATTTTCTGAATGTTTGTTATTGACTGGTTGATTAGTCTGAATTTCCTTTCCTATTTAATAAGCTAGAAAATTAGATTCCAAGCTTGGTTTATTTTTTCCTTCTCAGTAGAGTTAGTTGAGTGGATGGTAGTCTGTAGGGGATGTTAATCTGAAGGATGACTTTGGAAATCAAGAAGAGGAAGCGAGTGAAAGCAGAGGCAAGGATTTAATGGTGGAAGTTGAAGAAGGGGGAATGTTGTGCAGAGTTCAGAGAAGAGTTGAGACAGATTCTGGGTGGGAAGAAAGAGTTACCAGATGACTGAGAACGTACAGCTGTAGTGCTGAGGGAAACTGCCAAGAAGGTGCTTGGTATATCTTCTCAACAGAGAAAAAGAGGACAAGAAGACTTGGTGGAATGAGGAAGTACAGGAAAGTATTCAAAGGAAGAGGTTAGCAAGGAGAGATGAAGAAAATAGAAAGGAGTATTTGGAGGCTTGGCACACAGAAAAGGGAGAGATGGCAAAGGCAACGGAAAAGGCATATAGAAGGTTGTATGTGCGGCTGGAGACTAAGGAAAGAGAAAAGCACTTGTATCGATTGGCTAGGCAGAGAGATTGAGCTGGAAAGGATGTGCAGCACGGTAGTGATTTAGGATAGAAATGGAAATGTGCTAACAAGTGAAAAGAGTGTGTTGAAAAGATGGAAGGAAGAGAAAAGACAGGAGGACAGGTGGAGGACAGTTATTGAAACAGGAAGTGCAGAAAATTAGTAAGCAGGAAGTCAAACATGAAGAGGATAAAGCATGGAAAGGCAGTTAGTCCAGATTACATACCAGATGTCTGGGGGAGAGGGCAGTGAACTTTTTGGCCAGACTGTATAACACAATTTTGAAATGTGAGAGGATTCCTGAGAAATGGAGAGGTGCACTCATAATGATTTTCAAGAACAAGGGTGACATGCAGGGGGTGGGATGAAATCAGGGATCCGCCCCTCCTTGGAAAGGTTGCCAGATGAAGTCAGGCAGGAGTCTCCGTGGACTATGATGTTTGCAGATGACATTGTGATCTGCAGTGAGAGTAGAGAGCGGGTTGACCAGAGTCTGAAGATATGCTCTGGAGAGAAGAGGAATGAAAGTCAGTAGATGCAAATGCTAGCAATAGGGTGAGATGAAGGCAGATGATGTACTGTTGTGACCTGTAAAAGGAGCAGCTGAAAGAAGAAAGAGGTGAGTTTGCATGTAAACAAACCTTTGTGGTTGAGTGCAGTGGTTTCTCATCTGTGTGGCAGGTTGTCTACCGATATTGGCAAGTTAAATTAAAGACTTTTTTAAGCCTTTTCAATACCACCTTACAATTAATTGAAGGCCAAACTAAGGCAAAATACTCTCTTCTCAAGTAAACACATTGATGTCAATTCAAACTTCAATTTGATCACATCAAATTCCAACATTGTCTCATTGTGTTTATTAATTTGAAAAGAACAAACCAATGCCCTACAAGATCTCTTATGTCTCAGGCTTGTCCTACATCTGAAGCACTTTGCCTGAGAAGCATTTCCAGCTATCGACTTTAACCGCCAAGAGTAAAGATTATTCTCAAGCAATTTGTTGTCAACTCTTGTATCTTCCAATTTCCACTTATGAGCAGGCGGACTAGCAAGGCCTTCTTACTTTTCATCAAGTATGCAAAATAGCCTGAAAGAGTTAGTCCAACTGTGATATAAGCCCAGTCTCAGAGCAGCACATGAAATAATCACAAACAAATGAATCTATTTTTTTTGTGTGTGTGTGTGTGTGTTCATGGACACAAAAATATCAGTGAACATGGATTTCTAAGTAAAGCATTTCAAAAGAAAATCTATTCTGTGTCAGAGCAGGGAGATGTCACAAACGTTTTAAAAGACGTGGTACCCGTCCTGTTTTAACCGAAAACTTGATATTTGTCTAAACCTAGCCCAGCTATTTTTAATGCGTCACTTCAGCCCTTTATAACTTCTCCTTATAGCTTTACTCTTCTCCGTGGCTGCCTGAAGGAGCAACAGCAGCACAAGCAGGTGTGGCCCACAGACTGCCCCCATCTGACCACAGGTGCGCTCTGCAGGTAGACAAGGCGCTACCACCGCTGGGTCATAATCTCCCCATAAAGCTGTGTCCTCATTGGAAGCGATTTGCAGCGATGTCGTGACCACAGACCTTAGAAAGTGAGTGATATTTGGCGACTTAAGCTGACTACAGGCAAAATATCCACTGCCGACACAAAGTGAGCAGGACCTTAAATAAACTTTTCCCAATTTCCAGACGAGTGATGAGAGTACAGGATACAACTGATTTACATATGACCTGATAGTACATACATTAGAGGGTACCTAGGCAACCACAGCAGGGAATGGCTGCAAGCAACAAGCTGTCAGCTTCATTTTGCCTTTAATCAGTACAGATGAGAGTGAACCAATGAAATGTTATGTTCAGGGACATGACATAATGTTGGAAAAATTCCAATTCAGCAACATTAGTCAATAGATTACAAGTTGTGACTATATTATGAGCTCCCATGAAACTGGGATGGGAGTCACTTTTGTGAGTAAAAACATTAGGACATTAAAGCTGTATATTTTTAGAGCCATTTATTCAGAAATGTGCATTGATGAGATTTTAAGGGCTTCTGAGCAGCCCACTGTGGCGTGTTTATTTTAAGAAATGGTAAAAAAAAAAATCATAATCAGTTGGAGGTGCAGCATGTGTGACTGTGTTTTCAAGCAACTTGACTCATATTCAAATTGATGTGGCAACTGAGACCACAGTTTGTGTTTTTCATTGGATTTCATCATAATTTCACCGGAATCTGACAGTAGGCCTGACTTGTGAAATTATTATGTAATCAAGTTATTTTTACAATTAAATATGCCGTCATTATGTCCCAAAACACAGATTATCATGGTATAAGCATCACACTCAAGCCTTATTAATCCAAAGTTCACAGATAACAGCACTCTTGGAATCATTGATGCCTATCCACTGGCAATCTAACAATTTGACGATGAGCAGAAGCAGTGGAGCATCCTTTAAAACAAATTCTGCCATAGGCTTTAGAGATAAAAATGCTCCCGCAAATCCCAAGTGAACGCTGGTGGAATTTTAAAATTAATGCAAAGGATCACACTTTAATTCTAATGTGGTTCATACTGCCTGCTTAGTGCTTGCCGTTTGTTATGTTTACCCTCTTTTTCCAGATGATAATTTTGTATTTTAAGAAATTATAGGTCATTACTTTATTTTATTTTTGTGTTAATGCTGATAAAAGAATGCCCGAAGTAATAATAAAATTGAGTTAACTGGATAATAGAACTACTATTTATTTATTACTATTTCATTTGTTTATTTATTTATCCTCTACTTCAAACTCAGATGAACAGTGGCCTTCTGTAACAAGTATCAAGTAAAAGAATTTTAAATGGCCATGATTTTCTCTTGGTACTGCATCAAAAAGAGACATGAGTCTGTAGTGGAAATCGCTGCATGGGCTCAGGGACACAAATGAAAACTATTGTCAGTGAACACTTTGTTGTAGATTCTACAAACTGAAGTTAAAACTTGAGCTGAAAATCGACCGTGCAGAAAGGAGACCACAAACTGTTGACCAACTCTCTATTTACCCAGGATGGGAAAACATTTCCACTGGAGTTCCTCAGTTCCCAAAGACTTACGCATTATTGTTAAAGAAGTGGCTTTGCAACACAACGGTAAATATGCCTACAACCCAAACTTCCAAAAAGTTGGGATGCGGCTTAAAATGTAAATAAAAACAGAATGCAACTGGAAGGGCACTCAGTGGAGCCCAGACCTTGCCCATCCCAAATTTTCTATGTGCCGATTCCACGCTGCAATAGATACCGTCCAATGTTGTCATTCTCAATCATAAATGGCTTTCAGCGTTCTGGATCATTATATCTGGAATCCCCCGTCCATCATGAACAAACTTTGTATATGACAGAACCTATGGTCATGTTATATCCTAATTCATTTTAGAGGATTCTGTCTTGATCTCACAAGCTTAGATGCAAATATACGAATATTGTCCCTATCTCACAATGGTAAAGAATCCTTTTAAAAATTCCTGGATCCTGATTGTTATCCAAATCACCACCAAAATTTAAGCAATTCTTCCTTGAGCCACCCCCAGAATCCCGAAAATTTTCATTGAAATCTATTCATAACTTTCCGACTTATCCCGCTCAGCGACAGACAGACAAACATGCATGAAAACATAACCTCCCTCCACCTGCTGGTGGGTGGGGTAATTGTATGCACATCTAATAAACCCATATCTTATTCACAGTACAACATACAAAACACATAAAATATTTAAACTGAGACATATTACTATTTCATGAAAAATACTGGCTTATTTTGAATTGGTTGACAGGAACCTGTCTCTAAAAGTTGGGACAGGGGCAGCGAAAAGCAGGAAAAGTATGTGATGCTAAAAAGAAACAGCTGAAGGAACATTTTGCAACAGATCAGGTTAGCTGGCAACAGGTCAGTAACTTGAATTAGTGTAAAAAGAGCATCTTAGAGAGGCAGAGTTTCTGAAAATGAATACTGGAATATTGGGTCCTCAGACAGCACTGCATTAAAAACAGGCATAATTCTGCTGTGGAAATCTCTGCATGGGCTCAGGAACACCTCCAGAAATCACAGTCTGTGAACACAGTTCTGTGCCATCCATAGATGCAGGTTAAAGCTTTAGCATGCAAAGAAGAAGCCGTATGCGAACATGATCCAGAAACACTGTCTTCTCTGGGTCAAAGTTCATTTGAAATGAACTGAGGCAAAGTGGAAAACTGTTCTGTGGTCAGAAGAATCAATTCTTTTTGGAATGCATGGATGCTGCGTCCTCCGTACTAAACATGAGAGGGACTATTTGGCTTGTTGTCAACAGTCAGTTCAAATGGCTGCTTCTCTGATGCTATGGGGGAGCATAAGTGCCTATAGAACTGGCAGCTTGCACATCTGGAAAGCCACCATCAATGATGAAAGGTATACACAGCTTTTAGAATAAAATATGCTCCCATCCAGAGGATTTCTTCTGAAGGGAAGGCCTTGCATATTTCAGCAAGACAACGTTAAGTAGCTAGAATCCCATATCATACAAAAAATGGGACAACATTCCTTAGAGGGGATGCTACACAGTGGTAAACATGGCCTTGTCCCAACTTTCTTAGATGCGTTGCTGCCTTCAAATTCAAAATTAAAATGGTACATTTTCTCAGTTTTCTATGTTCTGTTGTGAATAAGATGTGAGTTTATGGGATTTGTAAATCATTTCATTCTACTTTTATTTACATTTTACACAGCATCCCAGTGTTGCTGGAATTGGGGCTGTACTTTTAAAAAATGTCGATGGTGGCATCAAAGTTAAGTTCAAAATTACATATTACAATTACATATCGCGTTTGAATATGCAAATCCAGACAGATTATGAAGCAACAGTCTAACATTAGTCATACATACCCACAGTCTGCATCAATGATGCATCAATGCCATTATTTCACAGCTCTTTGATATGTTATTTATTTATTTATTTTTTGCATCTTTGTGTTTTATTCTCTGTTTTGTCATTGCATCACGCCGAGGCCTGGACACTGCACGCAATCCATTCTGACTAAACATGTCACCTTAAATACATGTCTTTAGCAACGCGAAATGGCTTTCAGGTTCATTATGCTTCGGCTTCTGAGAATTCAAACACAAACTCCATTACATGCAGCTCAGAAAGTTATGTTAACGCTCAAGTCATCGGCTCTCAGCTTCCTCAGTCAGGCACAGTTATCATTACTAAAAGATACTTTCAAGCATCTTTTGTGGCTTCTAATGAAAGAAGAGGCGCCCCTAATGCATTGCTGAGCTCCTCTCAATCTGCTATTAGGGTAGCATCTAATTTTCTTTTAAACCAATCGAGCCCTCATTCTCTAGCTGGCCTGATTTGAGACCACAAGTAGTAATTTCATTAAGTTTGCAAGACAAGTTCAATATAGCAGATGGCGTTCTGAAAATTGGTGCATTTGTGGTCTGGAGGCTCTAATGAACTTTTTTTGAATGGTAAAAAAAAAAAAAAAGTTCATTAGTGTCACGGGTGGATTATGGTAGAGAGCTATGTATAATCTTTTCATTGTTCTTAGAGAATGCATGCAGTGTAGTCTACAAATATGGAGATGTCTTTCTGTATGCACAATCTGTGTGTGTCTGTTGGTCAGTGCTACATTGTGGGCAGTAGTGATTAGGGTTAGACCCTTGTGGACATGGACAGATGGTGAAATTTTTGTCGGAGCATTCTTATAGCATTTCAGAATCACCCAGATGTGTAAAGTATAATTGGAGCCTTGCATACAGACTAAAATTAAGGAACAACTGCTCCTTTACAGAATAGCAAGCCAGCTAGGATATTTTTTGTATCTGATCAGAACTCTTGGGCTTCACTCCACTCTTAATTCCTCTTCCCCTCAGGCTCCAAAAACATGCTGGATGTATTATATCATCTATCTGACCAGGAAACACCTTGGGTTCCCCAGGAGAAGCTAAAAGATGTGGCTATGTGTCTGCTACCATATTTAGGCTGCTGTCACCACAAACTGAATAAGCAGCAGAAAATGGATGGATGGAACAAATATTGTTATAAAACCCTCCTTTACGCTCTCCAAAGGGTAAGTATTTAATTTTAGTGACCCCAGGACCATTCCTCTTGTGTTGCATTTCTCCAATCACTTCTGGCAAAGCTGTGCTAATAACGGAATAATCTGTTTTTGCTGCTTGACCTTTTTATGTAGTATGTAATGATAATTAGTATTGCAGCCTCTGCAGGCCAGTAGTTGGCCTTTAGTCTTACTTATGGGGATTCCTTGTGACTAGGGCTTAATTCTATCTCATTAACATTTTCCTCTCACTACCTGAAAGTAAGGAGAATACAAGATCAGTATCAACAATGCTAAACTAGTGTTTCTGTCCTATACTTGCTGCATACAGTCTTAAAATAGTTGTCCCCCTTTGTGCTTCCTCTTTCTGACCTTAATGGCTTCAGCGTGCCCACAGCTCCATATGTGGTTAGTTAGCCTTGAATCTTGAGTGTTAAATCTCTCCCCATGCTGTTTTGTTTTCCGGCAAAGAATTTTATTGGATGAGAGCGGTATGATGGATAAGGTCTATTCCCAGGATCCCCTGCCCAGGGAATGTGTCATCAGTGTCAGACATCGCTAGCAACTCAAAGTGATGGGTGTCAAGGGCTAAAGCAGTGTTGAAAGGAAGGAAGTGAGGGATCAGAGGAATAATAGTACCCTCATCATCACTGGCTCTCTCTGTGACCTCTCTATCCCGCGGGTCATTGCTTAGGTGTAGACTCAATACACTGTTAAAGAGGAGGTGTAATTTGCAACACTCCTCGAGCTTACTAGACTTAAACAATAAAGTGACCTACAAGTACTGAGTTGAGGGTCCAGTCCCAAAACACTTGGACCTATTTTACTGTTTCATACCCATAAAAGCCTTAGCTTCCAAGTGTTTTTAATATGTGTGCATGTTTGAAAAACAGCAGCTCTGCAACAACAATCTGCACACCAGAGCTTGTTTTCTCAGCAAGCACTGTGAGGAAAATTATTTGCTGACTGTCTTGTTTTGTGACCAGTGTCTCACAAGTTACGTATTCCGTCAACAAACAGCAATTCTCTGCCTTTTCTAACCTTGCAATAACACCTGTATCCATAGTAACGGTACAGAATAAAGATGAAAAACGTCTGTACTCACAGACTGATTAGAAGAAATAAAAATGAAAAATTAATGATTAGACTGGAATATATTATTCTTATTTTTGTTTACTAAAGTCACAAAGTCACTGCAGCCTGCTAGCTCATTATAAGTCTTGCTGATATTTGATGTTTAAGAAATAAGAAATCTCTTAAAAGAACAATAACAACCAAGACTAAGAATTATAATATAGCCCCGAAGCTCTAACAGACTTTGAAGTGAACTAGAACAGAAATATTACATTACAATGTTAGGCCTCCTGCCCTTCAGGACGGTCACATCATGTCTCCTCAGCCTCATGCATCTGTCTGTACTTCTCACATGACACCGTGTCACTGTTCTTCCTCTTAATAATCTGTAAAGATGATGAAAGGCTTACTATACTGTGCCTGCATGGGTTCTCTCCGGGTGCTCTGGCTTCCTCCCACAGCCCATAGACATGCATGTTAGGTTAGCTGGTGATTCTAAATTGCCTGTAGGTGTGAATGTGAGCATGAATGGTTGTCTGTCTCTCATCTCTCTGTGTGAGCCCTGTGATAGACTGGCAGCCTGTCCAGGGTGTACCCTGCCTCCCACTTTATGACAGGGAAAACAGGGATAGACTCCAACCCCTCACCCTCAGATAAGAAAAGGGATCGTTACATGGAAATATTGTTAGCAAAACATATATATTTTCCTCCCTACTCATTTCCTTATAGTTTTAAGTGAATACTAACATTATGGACATGTCACATATTAAAATAAAAGATCATCCATCTATCTATTTTCACAGACAACCAATCATGCTCACATTCGCACCCATGACCGATTTGGAATTCCCAGTTAACCACACATTTGAGCATCCATTAAGTTAGCTAAAAGACAAAATAATGTTTTTATAGCGGCAGAAGTGAGCTTCCTCTGAAGGGTGGCTGGCCTCTCTCTTAGAGAGAGGGTGAGGAGTGCGGCCATTCAGGAGGGGCTCAAAGTAGAGCCACTGCTCCTCCACGTCGAAAGGAGCCTGTTGAGGTGGTTTGGGCGTCTGACTGGGATGCCTCCTAGGCGCCTCTTTGGTGAGGTGTTCTGGGCATGTCCTGCTCGGGGAAAGCCCAGGGGTAGACCCAGAGATTATATCTCTCGGCTGGCCTGAGAACACCTTGGATGAGCTGGAGGAGGTGGCTGGGGAGAGGGTGGCTGGGCTTCTCTGCTCAGACTGCCCCCCTGACCCTGTCCCAGATAAATGGAGGAAAATGTATGGATGGATGTTTTTATAATTCACTTAGGCTACCTTTCTTTGTGGGTTTTTCCATATGACTGATGGTCCTGGATGTTGTGTTTGTCCTGACTGCTTTTTACACTTATTACTTAGATTAACAAAGCTATGAATGCTACAACATGCATTAGTCCCCGCTGGTGTCCCATGTCCTAAAAGACTGCCAAGACAGCATGCACTGCGCTGGAAATCAAAACCTGGAATCTAAATGAATTAAAAACATTTCAATATTAAGAATTGGAAAGATTCAGTAAAAGGCAAAATCGTTTACCTGAAGCTTAAAGCAATATCAATCCAAAAGTTTAAATATCAATCCAAGTTTGAGTCTTTTGTGTGTATAACTCTGCAAGTTGTGTCTGACTTTTCATTTGACCCGTGCCCCCCACCTCTGCCCAAAAACCACATCAAATCAAGAGTGGCAGAGATGCTGAGAGCAGTCCACATAGCTACTAGCATAGTGCTACGGCAGGACAACAGATTTCAAGAGAACTCATCTGATGGCATTTTAAGGGGAGGCTTCTATACAGGTGAAGCTGAAAGGATCTGACTGTAATGCGACAATTTTTCAACAAGCAGCATCACCATTACAACAGCAACCCATGGATATTGTTTTGTTATGCCTGAATAAACATGGAAATGATCACTTGCAAATGACAGTGTGGACAGTTGGCATGTGATTTGCCTGCAGTCTAAACAACGCGCTGCAAATGATGTATGGTATGTCACCATCCTTATCTCAGCATCATGGAGTCAATCTTGAATTGCATGGAGCAGTGGAAGGTGCTTCAATGATAGCTTGAAAGAAAAACCTGGTCAAGCCAGCCTATATTTAACATTTTGAGCTAAAGAGTGAAGATGAAAACTGTTTTTAGATTAAATGTTGTTCCCATTAATATGGAAAGAGAAACAAGTTTTGAAAAGAAAGATTTATATTCCATGTTTTCAAATATTTTTAATTAATTCTCATTCCCATTAGCTCAAAAATTATGGGTTAAAGTGAAAAAACAAAACAAAAATGTTTTTGATATTATGCTATATTTGAAATATCAAAGGAGTGGCAAAAAGCATGTTCTTTTAAACTATGTTCACATAAGGTTTAGAACATTTCTGGTACTGGCTCTTCGCCCTTAACTGTGCATTTTAAGCTCATTTTAGATGAAAAAAGTTGTGAATAATTTGTGTTTATTTAAATGGGTTATGATTAAACACAGAAAGTTCAACAGGGGGTCTGATGCACATTCAGTGTGTCAACCAATCATCAGCTGTTCCATCTGCAATTAAGTCCCATGATGAGCCTTTGTTAAAAACAGATGTTCAGAAAGACTCGGGGGGAGTGAGGTCACCGGTCGTGCTGTGATTGATCACCCTTCAGAGTCTGTTTCGGTGTGTCTTTCAAGACAACCTAATAATTATCAATCAAGTTGTTTAAATGAGCCTGGCTGAAGTTTACCATATAGGCTTACTCAATATTTAACACAATTATTGCAACCCAAACCATCTTTCAGTGTGGCGAGGGGTTTACACTAAATCTTTTCAAAGGAATGATCTCTTTTCTGAACAGCATAAAACAAAAATATTAAAAAATACGTTGATTTTAGAGTTTCGCTGCATTTTCCTGAACTAATGGAGGCTATGTGGTGTTAACAGAAGATGAGTATTAAAAATTAGTGAACCTGAACCTGAAAAAGTGAACCTTAATGTCTTGAATACATTTCAGGAGCAAATGGCAAGTTTTTTCTTTTATCTAACAAGAATTACAGAGCTGTGTGGGTTTCAGCTGACAAAAGCCAAATTCAAATGATTTGTCTCCAGTTGTGATTTGAAAGGGATACGGTACTTCTGAAGGAGATTTACAGAAATCACTGTCCATTGTGCTGCAGGCTTGTTTCTATCAGTATGTATCAGGATTACAGCTCTTACAAATACTTCTTGCCTTAAATAACAATTTGCCCATTTGATCAGTTAAGAGCGTTTGACAGCAGTGTCATTGAGCAACTTTTCCGAGATGCGGCGGGGATCACTTCATTGCCCTCATTCATACTGTACTCTGTTGGTGGGATTAGCTTCAAATCCTCTCCCTCTCTAAAATCCTCTGTAGGGAGCGCCGTCATTGAACCTGCTGTAACAGAGCTCTCTTCTATTTTTATTCCACTTGCTCTTACTCAGCCTTGGTGTGAAACATCAAAGCGCATTTGTAGTTCAGCAAAAGGAAACCCAAACCTCCCATTTATAACTGGTTCGCAGCCAAATTAATTATTCATTCAGATTACTGTTCGCCAACATGAACAACAGGAAGATAGGCCAAGACACACAAACATGTACACAAATTCTCTCAAAGAGCCTTAGAAAAGTGAAGGGCAGATAATGAGAGTGGTGGCTCTGTTTTCAGCTCGCACCTTCCAAAACTGCCAAAAAGAACACAATGTAGAGGTTTACTGGATCGTCTAACTCTAAGGTGTTTTAAGCAGATTAGTAAGTGTTTTGAAGCAGATAAGCATACAGATTAACAGACTTTCTCTGGTGTGGAGTTAGGAGTTCAAGCCTTTAGTGTCTCTGGCGGGTAATTGGGCTTCTGGCAAGACAAACAACATCACACGTAATCGCAATCAATGAAGTACAGATATGCAAAGCACATTTAAATTAAACAATGAAAAGTGCTACAGATGGAGTTAATGGACTAGTCTAAAGGGGACGTTTAAGCAGGATTAAAGGAGACATATCATGCAAAATCCATTTTTTTAGCCCTTAAATACATTTTGTTGTGTACTTTGAGTGTGTAGGAGTGCAGGAAATTTAAATGCATTATGTCCCGGTACTGCGTAGATATCTTTATATTTTTTCTGGGTCATAATTTTCAGTCTGTTCAGTTTTCTCTATTCCTTGTTACATTTTCTGATCCGTTACATCACAGTATTTGCTGTGGAACTGCTAAACAAGGACATGGACTTACCGATTTTGTGAATCTGTCATTTTTTTTCTTGCAGTGATTTTGCAGTCCAAGTTCAGTTATGCTGAAGCTGCAAGTAGACAAGTCAAAATGTTCGGTTGCTGGGTGTGTTAACCCACACGATTCCTTACATCACAGGCAGTTGTTGTGAAATCAATTGCTGCAGCCTCAGACACACAGATTTTTTTAAGCCCTTTTAACAAAGTTTTCAACATTTTTCAGGGTTTAAAAAAAATTGTTGCTGCTGTGTGATGTTCTAGGAACCTGGTTACTGCTCAACTTGCCAAAGAACCAGCTCACAACATGCTGGAGATACCTACTAGCTGGGGATTGCTACAAAAGGCGATTCAAAGAATGACCGAGCAGGACAGCGCTGCGAAGCATGTGCTGAAAGCTGACAAGAAAATAAGGTCTTAGTGACGGGGATGTGCTGGGAGAAGAATGTAAGTGCACTTCAGTAGTTCACAAATCATTGGTCTGGTGAGCACTAATGTTAGGGTCCCATTGCTGAAGTCAATGAAATTACATTTAAGGGGGAAAAAAATGACTCAACTGACCACAGAGATGAAGACAATTGTTTAAACCTATATTAATGAAAAGTACTCAGACCCTGGCTTTGAGGACTTGCCAGATATGACTTATTTTCTTGCCACCCCCCAACTAAAAACTACCCATTTCGAGAATAAAAAGGTGAGTGACATCAAAGCTAGAGCAGCAGAAGAGATCAAATCACTGCTGATGCAGCATCAGGCACAAGCCACGAACACTTGATCAACTCTCCCAAGAGCTGTCGCAGCAGCAGAACCCAAGGTAAGAAGAAAAGAAAACTTTGGACAGCTGTTTAAAAAAAAAAAAGTAGCAGCAAAGCCACACGGCTGAAAGCAGAGCAACTGTGATGAGAAGACGAGCCGAGGAGCCTCCTGCAGAGCGTGAAAGTTCGACCCTTTAGAGGGTTGAAAATATACCCATGAAAATTTTGTCTCATGTAGCTCGCTAATCCAGCCGTATATTCCTACCATCAGTGCCTCATCTGTGAGAGTTCTCAGCACCGATGACCACATGGTTACCTCCCACAGGCCCACCCTAAAACCAGGTGCTGTGGACAGGGTTGTTTTTCCAGCCACAAAACCTGTAACAACTTAACAAACCCTCCATACTTGACCCTGCAAGGACAATTTGTGCAAGTTATATAAATAGTTTCCTGCATACACACTGAGATATTGGCACCAAAGATATTATTACTAGGGAAATCACATGCCCTCCTTTTTTGTTCAAAAGTATGAGATATCTTGAAGTAATGACTAAAATCGAACTGCCAGAGGAATCCACTGAGGAGCACCGGCATGTTTTCATTCTGCAAACACATAGGTCTGTCTGTAATTATACATTGGTTAATTGTTCGTTTGTACTATCATCACAAACGCCTGTGAAACTAGCAGCGCTTCATGCCAGATCTTAACTGAGCTGACAATGAGGCAAAACCACAAAAAGATGAACTGAAAAGACAAATAATAGTTACAGTTCAGTGCTGAGGTTTGATGATGGGCAGGTGGACTAACAAGGGAACACTGAAGAACCACCCTG
Organism: Pterophyllum scalare; assembly: GCA_024447675.2. Classification (NCBI taxonomy): domain Eukaryota; kingdom Metazoa; phylum Chordata; class Actinopteri; order Cichliformes; family Cichlidae; genus Pterophyllum; species Pterophyllum scalare. Next base: position 18,644 of record JAMQGT020008841.1, on the reverse strand, counting down.
ACCTCCATGTTCATGACACTACTGTACACACTCACACTACGCTGAAAATCAAAAGCAGGCTTTCACTAAGAAAAACAACGCAGGGGAGAGAGGACCATCAGTTTAGACTCAGAAAAGAGCTAACACACACACACGCGCGTGCGCGCGCACACACGCATGCACACACACACACACGCACACAATGGCACTTGACAAATTATGAACCAAACATATTAAATCAAATGCAGTCATAGAACATATGCAGACACACACCAATGCTCAGGGTTCAGATTTAGAAATGCTTAATAACAATCACGTCCCAACATAACAAATTACAAAACATTTTCGAACAGAAAACAGCTGCACCGGGGGGAGCAACTGTAACTCTAATCAGTGAAGGGAATGCTAAATAAGGATATAGAGACATATAAAGATATAGAGAGATATAGAAAGATATATAAAGATATAGTCAGGTTGTCAAAACCTAAAACCCAAGTCAGTGGTAACCACAACAATGGTAATCAGGCCTTCTGCTTTAGTCTCTGTGCTCACTTGCATGAAAGGGGGACTTCCACAGCAAATGCCTATCAGATGAACTGGTATTAAAGATCTATAAAGGAAAACTTTTTTTTGCTTGTTTTGTGTGTGTATGTGTGTATGTGTGCGTATGCACATCTGTGCAGACATGTGAGGACTTCCATGTGATCTATCCCAGTATCCAAATCCCTTAAAGGGCAGCAAAATGCATTTCAGTGAAACCCAGTAACCAAAAATAAGGATAAAGAAACTACTAACAGAAGATCCCAAGACCCAACAGAAGCCAGACAGGACAACCCGGTCCCACCTAGGCATTCAGAAGGAGGAGCCCACAGCACTGCATGAGTCGAGGGACAGCAAACAGGCCCAAAAACCCAGGAAAGACACCTGCCAGCAAAACCAGGGCGTCAGGGCACAGCCCCAGCGGCACAGGACGACCAGACCCCACAGATAGCCCACCCGAGTTACTTTTATTTTTACTATACATCGCTTAACAGCTCTTTTATGGAAATTTCTTCCTTGTTCATAAACTAAGCCATTAAAGTTAATTCCATTAGGCTTAGAAAGCTGTGGCTGTGAACCCAAAACGTGCGGTCAAGGAGTCCTCAGTGTAAATCAGACCAGCTTTAGGCTGCAAAAATGAGGTAATTCCATCAGAAATGAACAAACACAAATATTAGGAGTGTCCAAATCAACAGTTCATTACATTCTGGGAAAGGAGAGCACGCACGTGTTTGGCAACATAAAAAGCCCTAAAGGCCATGAAAGACATCAGTGGTGGTTGATTGAAAAACCCTTCCTAGGGTCATGCGCAGCCTCTTCAGAACATATAGCCAAGTGAAGAACACTCCAGGAGGAAGGCACATCATTAGCCAAGTCCATCACGAAGACAAGAATTCACAAGCAAAAACACAGAGAGCTCAGCAGAAATTGCAAACCATTCATAAGCTGTAAGAATGAAAAAAGATGAGACAAGTATGTCTACATGTTGGAACTAATTCAGATCAAAGCTAATCACCTGTAAAACACAGTGGAAGCAGTGATGGCACGGACATGCATGCTTTCCAGTGGCATCGGGTCACCAGTGTTTATTGATGATCTCACGGAAAAGCTATAATCTGTGCTCCGATTCAGCCAAATGCTGCAAAGCTGGCTGGACAGCATGTCACAGTACAGATGGATAGTGACCCAAAACATATTGTGAAAGCAGCCTGGGAGTTTTGAAGGGAAGCGGAAGGTTCTGCAAGGGATGAGTCGATCAGCTGATTTGAGCCTCACTGAGCATGCTTTTCACTTGCTGAAAACAAAAGTAAAGGACAAAGAAGTACAAACTAGAGAAGGTTCCAGACTTAAAGCACTTGTTGTTTTAAAAAACATAATTGTGCTAATTTGTCCAATTATGTTTAAACTTCTGAAAAAGTTATAAAAATAACTGTGCAGTTCAATTGCATCTTCCTGCAAATCCTACACAGACAAAATTCTGAAAATTCTGAAAATTTCTGGACCAAAATGTGCAATTTTGTCATGGACCAAATCTTCAAAACATGTTGTCAAACCAGATACTTACTCTGGATGGCATTACTTTGGCCTCCAGTAACACTGAGAAATCTTGGAGTCATTTTTGACCAGGATATGTCCTTCAATGCACATATTAAACAAATATGTAGGACCGCTTTTTTGCATTTGTGCAATATTTCTAAAATTAGAAACATCCTGTCTCAGACTGATACTGAAAAACTAGTTCATGCATTTATTGCTTCTCGACTGGACTATTGTAATTCATTATTATCAGGCTGTCCTAAAAACTCCCTGAAAAGCCTTCAGTTGATCCAAAATTCTGCAGCTAGAGTACTGACAGGGACTAGAAAGAGAGAGCATATTTCTCCCATATTGGCTTCTCTTCATTGGTTCCCTGTTAAATCTAGAATAGAATTTAAAATCCTTCTCCTCACATACAAGGTCTTGAATAATCAGGCCCCATCTTATCTCAAAGACCTTATAGTACCGTATCACCCCAATAGAGCACTTTGCTCTCAGACTGCTGACTTACTTGTGGTTCCTAGGATACTTAAGAGTAGAATGGGAGGGAGAGCCTTCAGCTTTCAGGCCCCTCTTCTGTGGAACCAGCTCCCAGCTTGGATTCAGGAGACAGACACCCTCTCTATTTTTAAGACTAGGCTTAAAACTTTCCTTTTTGATCAAGCTTATAGTTAGGGCTTGATCAGGTGACCTGAACCCTCCCTTAGTTATGCTGCTATAGGCCTTGGCTGCTGGAGGGTTCCCATGATGCACTGTTTCTTTTCGCTCACCTCTTTTTACTCTGCTTATACCCCACTCTGTATTTAATCATTAACTATTATTAATCTCTGCTCTTCCACAGCATGTCTTTTGTCTTGTCTCTCCCCCTCAGCCCCAACCAGTCGCAGCAGATGACTGCCCCTCCCTGAGCCTGGTTCAGCTGGAGGTTTCTTCCTGTTAAAAGGGAGTTTTTCCTTCCCACTGTTGCTCATAGGGGGGTCGTTCTGACTGCTGGGTTTTCTCTGTAATTATTGTAGGGTCTTTACCCACAATACAAAGCACCTTGAGGCGACAGTTTGTTGTGATTTGCCACTATTTAAATAAAATTGAACTGAATTGAATTCATGTAAAAATGAAAACATATCAATAAATACTGTAATACGAATGTTTATTACATGGCCTAATCACATTTAAAGAATAGATACAGTGACTTAAACTCTTCTCTTACACACCACATCTGTGCTTCATTACAGCACCCACTACAGGGCACACTGGTATTGCTGCCATGCACTGTAGAGAAGAACAATTAATTAATTAAGACCACAGAGATCTGTGGGTGAGCACACTGTGGAGGATCCATTGTAGTTATGCACTCATCCCTAATTTTTGTTGCACAGTCATTATGGATTAGTATACTTTTGTGTTACTGTTAGCATTTCATTTGATACCCACTTAAATAATTACTTTTTAATGGTGTTTTTCCAATTATATTTCAATAAAAATGATCAGTGTTTTAAACAGTCACATCTGTATTTTTGTTTACCTGTTTTCTCTTCCTGTTTTGTTTTCCTAGTCCATGGTTCTGTGTGCATTGTGTTTGGTTTTGCTTCCTGTGTTCCCCTCACTTACTCCTCTGTGTATATATTGTCTGAGTTTACCCTTGTTCTTCGCTGTCCTTGTTGTTGTCCGTTATCCTCCTGCTGCGTGCCTCCCTGTCCAAGTTCTGCGATCTACCGAGTGCTGTATCCTGTTCTGCTGGCTCCCATCCAGCTCTGTTTTGTTCAGCCTTTTCCAGCAATAAAGCTGATGATTTTTGAATTTAACACTGGCTCTTGAGTCCTGCAATGGGGTCCTCAACCTGCCTGACACAGTAGTACATAACAGTGAACACTAAACATTCATGGTGTCTTTTCTCTGATAAATCATAGTAAAATTGCCCAATTTCTCAACAAGAACAGAAATTGTGTTGCCCCTATCAAACCTGAATGCATCTGCTGCAAGCTTCCACACTACAACTGGAACTTCCATGCCCTAATAACACACCTGTCAACCTCAAAATCACAGGTCATAGAGTTTGACAAACTAGCCCATGAAACACTGTGTCTACTTTCTAAATGTCAGGTGATTATGGGATTGACACTAGGATTGTCCTTGACTATCACCATCATCATGAATATTATTTAAGGTGAGAAAACCTCATAGGGTTTATGAAGCAGTAATAACTGGTGTCTTTTAGCCATGCTGGCACAGCACCTCAAAGCCCAAATTCAACACTTCAAAGTATAGAATATGAATATGGCTAATGTGTTGATACCCGTGTAACAAAAGCATTTACACTAACAAATTAACTAATAACTGATCTTTCGATTGGTCTAAAGGTGGATTTTAGCAAGCAGATGATATTGTGGGCTGGAAAGATTTGGGGATCAGACAGTCGGACTCTATTCTGCGTTCAAACACTCACCTGATCACCTGATGTGTCACCTTCACATGTAAATCATGTTCTCGTTTCATGCTGCTTATCGTATGGACCTCTAGACTACCAAAGTGTCTGAAGATGTCCCTCCAAAAATATAATAATTTGTTTTGTAGTTTTGAACTGTGGTCACCACATACATAATTGTGTTCATCTCTTTCTATAGTCATATTGTACTATAATGTTGATTGTCTGACACCTCCTACCTAAAAGATTATGCAGGCAGAAGATGATTTTTTTCCCCACCAAAATTCCTGTCGTGACCAACAAAATGGATTAAATGTAGATTTTTTTTCTGCAGAGTCTCTCTGTGTGTAACATATTATTAAATATGCATTAATACGCACTGTCATTTTGACATACAACCATTAAGATGATGATAAAAGAATAACTAGGTGTGATCTAGCTGTCATTGTAGCCGTGTACTCTTTTAGAAATTGTTAAGGCCTCTAATTAACTCCACATTGTTCAGCAGGCAAGTCCAGCATTCATTCTTCTCTTTGCAGTTTTTTCTCAACCAGGTCCTGAGTGAAATATTTCAAATTGTAGCTTCCAAATGTTGCACATCAGCTCGTCACAGTATTGAGTGTAGATAAAAGATTCAGCAGATTCCAGGTTTAAGAAAAGGACAGATATGTGCAATTGCTTTAAACCTCCATCTTTTCTAATGGCCGGCAAGGGGGTGACTCCAAAAGAGATCTGATTGTTTAGAAATTTATGGGGAAATGGTCCTAGGCTTACTTGATCTACAGCTTTAATAAACACTTTCCTGATGGCTTCATGGTCTCAATTGCTACTTCCAAGTCTTCTTGAATATAACATGATGTCCATTATGTAAATTATGATCTCCATTTGAGCTGAAAAGCATAACAAAGCAGGGTGGGGCTTTACAAAACAAATGGTGATGTCATGGTGCCGGTGTCCATCTTTTATTTAAATTCTGATCCGCCGCACAGCTGATCTACTGTGCATGTGTGGTCACCAGTATTGTCTGACACACACTGGGTGCTGCAAACAGGCAGTTGTTGCTGGCTGATAAACTCAGTGAGACTTAGGAGAAACACCAACTGATCAAGTGAAATTTCAAAACAATGGTATCAAAGGTAGTAAAACGGATGCAATGTTGCCACTGCACAGCTGTTTATCCTCTGGGCTTTAGTTGCTCCCTGTTCCTGTGTCCTTGTCTTCCTGTAGAAGCTGATCTACATCACACGTATGGAGAACATCCTCTAAATGGTTTAATAATATAAACTATGTGCCCATTGTGTCCATAGCTGTCAGCGTGGAGAGCTTAACAAATTTATCAGACCACCACCAGCCACACCTGTTCTAACTTAACATTATTGGTAATTACCAAAATTTCTTTAATGGTTAATCCACCAGTATGTGCACGCTCTTTAACTGAAATTATATTTTTTAGTGCTAAAATATAATTACTGTTGTTATCTATGGATTTTCTAATTTGCAGTTTTACAAAAAAAGTAAAATAAATTTAAAGAATATTAACACATATGATTATTATTATTTTTGATTAACTTGCCAAATTGCAATTATTTACTTGCATTCCTGAATAGAAAAATTTGTTTTGGTGGTTGGATGTTATTCTTGATTAATTTCAGACTTCTCAGGGAAGTCCAGTGTGCTGGCTCAAATTTGGGTATAAAAGCATAAATTTACTTTATTTGAATAACAATTTAATGTTTGTGTTTTCTTGTTGTTTTTTTTTTGACAGGTGGCAGAATACATTTGTTAAGCACTGTATGCATCCACAAGGGAATATTACTGAGCTCCTTCTCAAAGCGCCTGCTACCATCAATGAATATCATGGGCATGAGCGATGGGACATGGTCTGCAATGATGTTACAGGGGTCAGCATGGACGCACTGACCAGTCTGTAGCTATGCAGCACCACATACTGCAATCTGTGTGCTTTCTGATATTTTTAATCACACCAAACATTTTCCCACTATTTGTGATTGGCTCACACTGGCCAGCCCTTGCTCCCCATGCACATCAATGAAGCTTGAGCACTCATGATTCTGTTGCCCGCTCACCTGCTTTGCTTCCCTGGGACCTGCGGTCTTCTAGCCATAATTTGTCTCTTGTCAAAATCATGCAGGCCCTTAAGCTTCCCTGTTTTTCTTGCTTCTCACACAACACCTTTGAGAACTAACTGTCCATTTGTTGCCTAATGTATTCCACCCCTGTGTGTATGTGTGTGTATGTACAGCACCCCACCCCACAGCCACTACACAGTTAAAATCCAGGGCTTTGACCTGTTCTGATTCAGATGACATTTTGGTTCTTTGTTCATTCTTAAGAGCTCCTACCTTGGAAAAAAAAAACAAAAAAACAACCAGTTTTTGACATGCCTCACACAGTGCATGGTTTCAGATTTCTCTGAACCTGTTCAGTGTAATTACTTGAACACACCAGCTGAATCCATTTTGAGGGGCAGGAGTTTCTCAGCTGGAAGTGTCACTGTTACTCCTGTATTTAATTGTGTTTTTGTGTAAACAAACTAAAGGCCTTGCACAGGCGCATGGACGCTGGCGCATTCAGTGCTGTTCAACATACCTGCTCACACAGAGGCGTAATACTCACCAGCTTGGATAAAGTCTCCTGCTGCTGCTGCCAATGAAATAAACATGTTTGCAATATTATTCAGCCTCTCTCTCTACTCTGTACTTGGCAAGCTGCTGGCCACAATTATACAGCCCTACATAGGCACATGAACAGGGCGCAGACATGCCCAGATGTGTGGTGTTCAAAGGAATGCAACGGAGGGAAACAATCCTTCTGTTTTCAAATATTTCATTGCAGTTTGTTTTTTTTGTAATTCTACATGATGTCACTGCATTTAAATGCACCCAGACCCTGCTGGAGTTTGCATCTTATCAGGTGTTAGCCGAGTTAATTTGTATGCCTAACAGACAGGGATCTAATGTGGGGACTGGACTGGTTTATCTCTGGCTCATTCTGTCCTCTGATTGTCCGTCTTAGTCTGTCCCAGCTTTGATCATGTTTGGCTTTGGAGTGAGTCAGACATGAAACAGCACCAATACACAACCCACACAGAGCCTGTACATACATTCAAACCATGACACACACACACACACACACACACACACACACACACACACACACACACACACACACACACACACATATTCCACACACGTGGAGCTTAGTGTTTCACTGATGCTTCTACACTTGGGTGCTCTGCCTCCTAACACGTTTCTCCACACATCTTTCTTAATTCAGGTGGGAGGGCATGCCTTCTTGTTTTCAGAGTCCTATAATGCCTCTAACAGTGCGCTATGTGTCACAGCCCTAATTCTGTAGCTCTGTGTACCAGTGTCAACAACACAATCATTTTTCTCATTGTACTAGGAGAATTAAACAGTCCCTCAGTAACATTTTCATAAAAGTTGTGTTTGAAAAACGACTCGTGCGGTAAGTTACACAGGTCTCATTGAAATATATAGTATACTCTTTGCTCTTTGACATCACCACAAGAGCTCTCATGAAAACTGTTTGTTGCCTTAGAGGAAGAGGTCACTCCCATCCAGGGAATAAATATCCCCAATATGTTGCTCAGAGAGCTTAATCTGAATTAGGACAACTTTCAATTAAAGGGAAGAGTCACATTCATTTTCAGGCCAAAGTCACGTTGCCTTAACAAACTCCATTATTTACTTAATTAAGATGAATTCATTAACAGATGCGCCAGGCCGAGATAGCTACAAATGCTTGCATTGATCTCGTTCCCCCTTACATTTTTGTTTCAGTGTCCATTAAACAACCAGAGACTTTACAAATAAAAGACAGCTAAATACAATGAATGATTACTGTCATTGGTTGTAGTTATGCGCACATGAATTGATAGGTGCAGCGGTGAAATCCCACCTTGTTGAGTCATGCTGATTTTGGAGGTTTTGCCAGCTTGCAATGCTTTAACTGACCTCGAAGCCGAACAGTCCTTAAAGATAAAGTTTCATTATAGACACCTACAACATTTATGCAGCACATCTTAGTCAGCTAAAGCCCCAGAAAGCCCCCAAGCCTTTCAGTATGCCCTTTTATTTAGATGGTGTTACATTTCTGAATTTTTTCTCTTAGGTTTTGGAAATTAAGCATTCCTAACATACATTTCTCTTTCATCCCGACCAAGTGGGTGTGATCTGACAACTTGATTTGAAGTCCTTTTTAGGGTTCAAAAGTATGCAGCATTATCTATTTTCTAAGTAGGCCCTGTCTACTTTAAACCACAGAGAAGCGCTCTGACAGAACAGCTGATAGGAGATTTATTTTGGAGAAAATTGTGCTCAGGCAGGACCACATCTCTTCTAGCAAGAAACTGATTGAGAAAATAGGTTTTCAGAACCTTTAAGTAAAGGATTTGAATACTTTTTCCACAAACCCACAAAGGGCTGCACTATCATGCCGTGAAAGTGGTTTTCAAAAAAAAAAATAGAAAAAAATTGTCTCAGGTATTATATATTATGAACAGGCCTATTTTCTCCCAAATGGCCGCTGCATTATGAGACAAACGCAGCTGTTTCAAGTGCCTTCTTGTTAAGATGGGAAGTTTCTGCAGAATAGCTCCTTTATAAAACATCCTACACCATGAAAAGTGGGCAGGCAACCCCACAGGGAAGTTCTCCTTACCGTGCATCAGTGGAGCAGGAAAAATCCCCTCAAAAGGGTTCTTGGCAGCAGGTGATGGGCTACAGTGGCAAAACAGGAGGCAGAGATTGGCCTTCTGTGAAGCGGTTTAGGCTGGCTCGCTCTCTGTATCTAAAAGGAGGTGTCTGCCATGTTAATGAGTTACAGCCCATGGTGAGATTATGTTCAGTGTGACAGCTGCCTGGGAACCCACAGCTCAGTCAAAATAATTAAGCAGATAAATCAGCCGTTAACGGTTCTGTGAGGACAATAATGTTTCACCATAAAGGCAAAATATATACCTCTGTTAAAGGTGCTTTGCCGTTGTCACACATAAGAAGACAAAAGAGGGTTTTCCCACTACATAACCTTTTATAATGATAGCCATAATTACACAGTGCAGTTCATATCTGTAGTATTGATCAAAGGGAGAACTTGGGCTAAGCTGCTGGTCGATAATCATGATTAAACAGGATGTTAAGGTTATTAGAGTTCTGAAAACTGCAAACACTGTTGGGAACACTTTAACCTTTTCACACAGGATTAAAAAAATGTAATTGTGAAAGTATTTTTTTGATTCCTGATTTAAGAAAACTCAGAGCTCTTGCAATCATTTTGTGCCACTGAGATGATTGCAGTGAAGATTTGCCTTTTACTTCCATCTGTCATCCATTAGAGCTGCACTAATTACGGTATAATAATTGCACTAAATGACCATTTAAGTGCAGACTGTTAAAAGAACCAAAATAAAAAGCAGGGTAATCGTAATCGGTAATGCCTCTCGTTTTACTTTAGTCTGTGAGTTCTTGCAACAAGATGCAATTTATGACTTTTGATAGATGCAAAAACAGACAGACAGACAGACAGACAGACAGACAGACAGATAGACAGACAGACAGACAGACAGATAGATAGATAGATAGATAGATAGATAGATAGATAGATAGATAGATAGATAGATAGATAGATAGATAGATAGATAGATAGATAGATAGATAGATATAGATTGGTAGAGGAGCTCTAATATCTTGCTGCACACATTAAAGGATCTGAGCTTCCTTAGAAAGTAGAGCCTGCTTATCTCCTTCCAATTCACAGCATTACTGTTGGTCCTCCAGTCCAATCTGTCATTCAGGTGAATGCCCAGGTACCTGTAGCTGTCCACTGTTTCCACCTCCTCACCCATGATGTTGATGGGCTCAGTCGCAGTTTTTTTCCTACGCAAGTCGACCATCATCTCTTTTGTCTTACTGACATTCAGGAGGAGGTGATCGCTCCACAAAGCTCCTCACCAGCTCCCCATACTCCGAATCCCGCCCACCTTAACACACCCAACCACTGCAGTGTGGCATGTTTTGTTGTTGTACTGGAAATCTGAGGTGTATAAAGTAAACAGGAATGGAGATAGGACCGTTCCCCCTGTGGTGCCCCATGAATGATGTTGCTGCTCAACTACCTGTTAGATGGGGAACATTTAAAGAATATTAACTTGTGGGCCAGTTTCATTGTGTTCTGTTGTACGTTGTGCTTAAACTGGTGCTGTTTGTTGAGCGATAGTGTGATGTTCAGATATCAGTCTTAAAACTCCGGTTTAGATGCATCAAAAAAGCAAACCGGGATCAAAGGATCTCTGTGCGAATATCAATGGGTGTTTTTGTGCGTGTGCAGTTGTGTGAGGTCGTAAACAAAAGGCGCATCATTAGCACACCAATCACTACAGCGTTTCACTCAGCGCTCCTCATGCTTGATTTGAACTGTTGCTCCTTTCTGAAAGCCATTACGATCTGTGGCAAACTGTCAGACAGCTTGTGGTGCAGACTGACTTATTTTGCTTTCCTGAGTGGGAGATAATCAACAACAGTTATTTAGTTTTGGCTGCTTGGCCTCTCTTTCTGCTTTAACTTATAAAACACTTCATGTTTGTTTGTGCCAGGCACGGCTCTGGTTCAATCAGTGCAGCTACTCCCGAAAGCAGACGTATTTTCAGTAAATAATAATAGAAACAAATCATTTTGTCTCTAATGGAACATTTGGGTGTAAAGTTCAAGTTAGGGTTACATTTCGGAGTGAAAACTTTGATCCCAAGAAAAGGGCTTGGTATCACATTTCCCATTCCCATTACCTGCAAATAGTAACTGGAATTATGTTGGAATTAGGGTAAAGACAGCAGGTGAGGAGGTTGTTTGTTGTCTTTTCAAACAAGCCTGAGGGAAAAATGGAAACTTAAAACAGCTAGTGGAATTATACTGATGAATTTTAATAGGTGCATATCTAAACATCATGTTTTATTTGAATCTAACACTGTGATTGACCAGCTCTCCTGCTCAGATGAATTCACGCAGGCATGTGGTTAGTATGTGCATTTTCCTTTTCACTAAGAAAGCTACACTTTTCATTTTGCATACCCAAGGCCCACAAGCGGCGAGTCAAATACTTTATTCAAATCGACTGGCAGAAAGTGCCTCATGCTGTTAAGAGTGTATTCAATATAATCACCAGTCTAACACTCAAAGTTCAGTTCAGTTTGTGTTTGGGGTTCTTGAGAGGAATCAGGAAGCTTCTGATTGTGTCATGGTGCTCGGTTCCTCTCACCTTGCTGTCTCTATCCTGTGCTTGTGTTCACTAACTCACCTTGTGTTTCAGGGGCGGGCCAAACCTTTGTCCAGTCTTCCTTGTTTACTCACCTGGTGGCCATCAGACGATCATGAAGGTGGATTTTGTTTGGAGCCCAACCGGCACCTGAGCCTCAGCTGGCAGAGCTGAACTTATTTTGGGGATTTTTTTTTTTTTTTTTTTAAGCCTGTCATGTCCGGCAGATCTTGCAAACAGAACAGTGATCTGAATGCATTATTATGCCAAGCATATTTACTATTCAAGATGAGCTTTATATGTTCTCTATAGGCTCCTCTTGTTAGTGTGTCTCCTTTATTTTATTGGTGTTAATTTTAACATATTGTGACACTGAGTTCGATTTAATATCTACAAAATCAGACCTGACAGGCTTAGGAAAGAAAAGGGGAGAAAGAAAGAGGGGAAAAGAGGAGAAAAAAAAAGAAAAAAAAAGAAGGCACCAGTGAGTAAACCAAATAACTCATCACTTTAAAAAATATGAGAGATGCTGTCAAAATTTGCAAAGTTAAGATTGTGTGGGCAATACAAAAAATAAATAAAGTTAAATTTTATTTTGGGGATTTGCTTACCTTGGTGTAAATACACTTCTGAACTTTTCCCTCAGTCTGCGCCTGAGTCTCCTCCACACCAACAGTGCATCTTTATTCTTGAAGCTTTAGTCCAAACTTTAAACTTCAGTGTCTTCCAGATTAAATTTGTTTTCACAGCCAGATAACAGATAAAAACCCATTGTTTCAGTTCTTATTAAATGTCTAATGAAGAAATGCATCTGACTCTTAACTGCATGACGTCGCACTGCTTTGCACTGCGCTCTGCCTTTTTTTTTTGCCAGAGATACTCGTACATTATTTTCATGCAGCCTTCTGTGTCTGTGATATTTGGTCTCACTGTCAGAAACTACAACTTCAAAATTTCAGTGGGCCTTAATAAGTATTGAACAAGTAACCCTGTGTGTCATGCCACTTATGCTGAAGTGACACAACCTTTGTCCCCCTGCCACTATTACAGATGAAGCAGTAGCATTCGGGCTTTAATAAGCTAAACTCTAGTTCGCAGCTAAACTGCAGCCTTGACGTCTGATCCATCCGGCGCTGAACGTTATAAGTTAAAGACATGACACTACAAAGGGGATTTATCCAATAACCTCAGATGAACGTTCTCATCTTCAGGCTGTTGAAAGCTTTGATGCACTCAGTAGCAGCTACCGAACAGGGACAGTTTTTTTGCCAAGAAATTGGCTGTGTCAAAGTGGGTGAGAGGTACATTTTACGCATTTTGCGTGTGCATTTGTGCATACATGAATGTGGCTGTTGTTCTGTGGTTATTTCTACTGTGTTGTCTGACTGTGCCATCAAATGTGAATGTGCATTCAGGCGTTTGTGCTTGTGGCAGAGGCATGAAGAAGCGTGAACGTGTGAATTCGTTAACACTGAATGAATCACTGTGCATGTGTGATTATGTATGTGCTTATCTAAAAACAGAAGATGTTAGATGACCACCTCGCTAAAATGTGAGTGGGTTTAGTGCTGCGTGCATCGCCAAATGCATCCCCCTCTTTTTAGCCCCCTGCTTTGATTTGTGCGATACTTGATCCTCTTCTGATAAAAAACTCGAGCCTCTCAGAAAGCCGAGCCTGCAGCTGCTCCGACTCTCTTACTATCCTCCATCTTCCGCCCTTCTTTCCTTTCGCACTCACCAGCTTTTATGGAGGCAGTAAATAACCTCGCTCTGTCTCCATGTTTAACTTGGGGTTTAGAGGCTAGTGGAGAGGGCTGCATTTGACAACATTACACTTTACAAAAGCAGGGTTCATCAGTGGGTCATCAAAGGCCCTTAAAACACCTAAGAACACCTTAATTTCAACATTTTGAGAAATGTGTTCAAAGTTAGATGAGAAGACAGAGACAAATATGACGTCTGGGCATCTAGGCTATGGATTTATCTGGAATGTTTTTGAGATAAAGACTTGAAAAGAAAAATCTGCCAGCTTTACCAAAAAAAAAAAAATTACTTCACAGCTTCCGGTCCCCAAATATTGTGTTTTGGTGTAAATGGTAATCATAATTCTCCATTAATACTCTTTCCAGCTGCAGCTGGTAACTGGAATTATGTTGTGATTACAGCAATTGCAGAAAGGTGTGTTGTCTGATGAAATCAACCATCAGACCGCTAATGAAGCGTGATCCTGCTGGGATTACACCTGTAGATTTAAATACGTCAGTATACAAACACACAAGCACCAAGTGAAATGCTTCACTGGAATTGATTAAGAGGGTACCTCCTCCTGCTGAATGCGCTAAATGGTTACTTCCAAAAATAGCAATGACCACGGATGAGATTCCTTTATCAGCAAATATTTGGTCAAACTATCAGTTTTCAACTTCCTGTTCAATTACATGATGTAGAACATGTCAAAGATTGTCCTCATAAACCCACAAAGATTTCTTAAAGAAATAATCCAATCCTGATATTTTGAACTCAGAAATATGACGCGCCATCAAAATAACTGGATCATTTCTTAGTCAGCAACAATTCTAAGATAGACTTACTTCAGCCTTGTACTGATAGAAACAGAAAACATACTTACTTAGAGTAATGCAACTTAAACAATGTTTTCAAGCCAGAAAAAGTGCTTCTTTACATTCTTCCACATGTTGGGGGTTGTTATTCCTTTTGGATCTAATGAATAATTAATGAAGGACTTCTTTAAGAAACTTAAAGAGCTTGTCCGGTTGCCCTCAGAAAAACCCCTAAAGGTTCCTCTAAGGCCTTTATTTCTAAAGAGACTCGATCAGGCCAGGCTAAAACAAACATACGGAGTGCTCCTGAGATGGATAGGCCCTTATGGAAAACCAGCGCAGCTAAGTGAACGCAGAGGCAACTCCCATTAATTACACTCTATAGGTGTTTTTTCAAGGATTAACAAGGCTGATGAAGGAAGTGGCGTGTGCTTCTGTGACCATTTAAAAGCCTTGATGGAGCTAAAAGGCAAACACAGTTTCTACACTGAAGGGGGCTACCCTCCATCGTTTTGTACTACAGGTGTATTATGAACTTCTGGCTTATAACACTCCTCCTGACTTAAAAATATGTTCAATTATTAAGCTATTCATGTTTTTTAATAAAATGCAGAAATGCACACACACACACACACACACACACACACACACACACACCTTTAATCTGCCTGTGACTGGAGCCTACAGTGTTATTGAGATCACGATTATTCATTGATTTTAATGAACAAAAATGTTTTTATTGCACCGTCATGTCCTGTAAACACAAACTGACTTCAGCAGGGCTGTTTTCACCTTTACACTGTGCTATTAGTTATTACTATTATTTGTTAAACATCTTTGCAGACAGAGCAGATGTTTATTCACCCAACCTAAGTGCATCTCCTAAAACAGGGGTGGGCAAACTTTGGCCCGTGGGCCACACCCGGCCCGTTGGTCTTTTTAATCTGCTCGCCGAAGATTGGTACAGAATTGCCCAAATCAAATCATATAATTATGGCTGATGTCGAGGATTCTGAAAATTGCTACAACACAACGAACACCAGACTTCGAAGCACTGGCAAAAACAACACTGTTCCCACTAAAAGTATTAATACTATAATGCCTTTTTACGTTTATGTTTGATATGTATGCATCTGGCCTGTCAAATTTCAAAAAGTCAGTGTGGCCCCAGAGCCAAAAAGTTTGCCCACCTCTGTCCTAGCAGCTAAATATCAAGTCTTCCACTCCATTCAGTGTACCTGCATGATGGATGGGACTAAAACTCATAGCAAAGTACTCACAGGTTTTTCCACTTTGGAATGATAAAAAGGGGGAATAACATATCTTTTGTCCAGCATTTTCACTGTTTTCCTTAAGCCTTTGTTACTCAGTGTATTGGTGCGTTTTCAGGCAGTTGAATAACTTGGTTGTGTTGCTTTGCGGTGCCGACACAACTCAGCAGCACTCTGTGCATATAATTTCTTCTTGGTTAACATCACTGGCCCAAAATGTGGCGTATTTCCAAACAATCTGCTTCAAGGGATGAACTCCTTACCTTCCGCTGTGTGCCACACATTTTCAGTTTAGTTGCATATCTGTCCTTTAACATAGCATTACCTGTCCACACTGGTACAGGGAATGAACAGCTGTGGCCGGCACATGCAGTCATGAGCTCGGACAGTGATTTAGGGAGTGCTTGAATTACTTTTGCTTTGCGTCCTATTGGTGGAACACGCATTTTCAGTATCACTCGATTGTGTTCATTTATCATTGGTGAGAAGACATAATCAAGATTAAAATTGTAGAGGTTAATCTTGAAGACCTGCATGCAGTAATGTTCTCGACTGTTTGTGACAGTAAGTCAGTCCGTTGGTACCTGTGAACTCAGAGTCTGGGGAGGTCTTTGCAGAGCCACGGTTTACACTTCACCGTCAGATTTTCAAGACATAAATTCAAAGTAATGGACATATAAGAACAGTACTGCATTACTGCATTACAGACAAATGTGATTACAGTATTGCATTACTTTGTACATGGGCATCAGCTTGTGTTTTAAACTACAGTGTTTTATATATACACGTGCACATGTTTCTTCCCTTTTCCTCCTCTGTTCAAGCAGACTGATCCTTTCCATTTATTTCTTATTCAGTACTGCTCCATAAATATTATAAAATCTACAGGATAAAGTACACAGGCTGCAGGAACCATAACCAAGCACTTACACCACTAGAACAGCTATATTAGCTTATTGAAGTCTTAAATTATTAGCAAGCTCGCCCGTCTCCTTACACAAATATGTCATGAGTTATTTTCCTTCATTTCATATTTCTTTCGTTTGTGCTTTTTTAGGGTTATACAGATTTAGCTTTGATGTTGAGGAAAAAGCATCTCGCTTGCCAGCAGTCAGCACAATTAGCCACATCAGGTTATGATCAAACCATACTGCAGGTGCAGGCTAAACTACTATTTTTTATTTAATGAGGGGACTGCTTAAGGCAGAAAAACCTCACCAATCATCAGCTTTTCTATATTAATTTTTTTAATACATGTTGCTTATTTATTTATTTATTGGCTCATGTAGGGAATAACAGATTTGATGAGCACTGAATTTTGTTTTATATTCTCATACACGGTGTGATAGAAATTGTTGGGCATTCACATTCCTCTGAAGTGTGTCCTGTTTAAAACCACAGCTTTCCAGAAATCACCCTATGAGTCATTATTATGACTAATGGCTTCTGACCAGTGTTGCTTATTTCCTCCAACTTTCACACTCGGCAGCTGTCTCACCCACACCCATATGTATGGGAATGAATTTGGTGCAGGACTGTCACCTAGTCTGATATGATATGAAACATGTTAAACATCCAGGGCCATAGAATCACTACCAGCTCCTTTCCATCGTCAGAGAAATGGCAGTAACGGAGGCGGATAATTATTTTCTCTCCCTCTTAAGAATCAGTTGATTGCATGTCTTTTAGTGGGTCTGAAAGCAGCTGAAAGGAAACGTGCTGTCATATTCACATCAAAAATGTTATTATTCTGCACACATAGCACACAGACACAAGGCTGACATTTTCTAATTAAACGTTTCCTTAAGCTGTGTACATCTCCCAGGGAAGTCTGAAAGACGCGGACGCCCTCACTGCCAAAATGAAAGAACTCATTATTTCCCTTGCCCACTATCGTCCTCATGTTTTGCCCCTTTTTATCCAGATAACAGAACTATTCCATTTAATCAATGCTGCACGGCAGAGTACAGCAGTGCAGCAGCGGTCAAGAAAATGCACCTCAACAAGTAAGCATAAAATTCAATACGCCCCCCCCCTCCCCCCGCCCCCATGCCACCCCAAAACAAACAAGCTCACAGAGCAGCGGGGCATTCATCATTGCTGTTTCTGGTTTGACAACTCGCTCTGTTTTAGTATTACAATCATAAGCCCTGAATTGGATAAGGGCAGCAGGAGAAGTTGAAAAATGGAAACGCAATGGATTTGGCCTGCCACCAACAACAAAAAAATAAAATAAATAAATAAATAAATAAATAAATAAAACCCCCTTTCCTGTTCAATTGGAAATGATGCTGCTGCACAGAAGTTGTAAGGAGTCGGAGATTATATTCTAATCCTCGACTCGCACTTTAGTAGTTGTGTTTGAATGGAACCCACGGGCATTGTTAAAAAAAAAGCCTTAATATGGAAATTATTTTACAAGGCAAAAAACTAAAAAAAAAGTGGGGGGAGATAAGTGGTATTCAAAACTTTTTGGGGGCAATTGTTGTTTTATTCCAAGTGTAGGGTTAGACAAAAGATAATCAAAAAAGAAAGGGCAGTGAACAAAAGCAGGATTGGATCAGCTCAACATCACATTAAAAAGCATAATGATCAACACAATGTTGCACCATGTCTAAAACACATCATAGGATATATGTTGCAAAACCGGCGTATGCTCGGATTCGGTTTGAACCTTCCATCGGATATCCAACTGACAGACAGGCAATCATCAAACCAAAGCCGTGCGCATTAGGCTGTATTATCTGTAGCTGCAAACTGTGCAGCTTCTCTTGTTCACAGGAAAAAGAAAAGTTTCTCTGTAAAAGAAAGCTTCCATAGTTCCAGCAGACGGCAGCTAGCATTGAATTCCTAGATCAGTCGCATTTAAATCAGAGCTCTCAGCAGGAGCAATGGGGTATTAAAGTTTGCTCTGGAAGAGATAGCTGTTATTGCAAACATATTGGTTATCAGAGTCAAATATTATCTTATTCTTGGAAAATGATTTAATGTGTTCTTTCAAGCAAATATTGTGAAACAGCTTTTTACATGGTTCACTTCAGTCCA
>JAMQGT020008840.1:0-25913 GCA_024447675.2 Pterophyllum scalare | reverse complement strand
TTTTTGTAGTCCTTCTTCGTTCAGTTACGTATTGCATAGTAGGGCAGTCAACTTCTAATTTTGAATGGACAGTGTGTTCCTTGTGAAAACAAGAGATTTTCTTCATGAAAACTGTGCAAAATGCAGGAAATTGTGTGCAGTGTTTTGAAAAACGTGTGTTTCAAGAACTGGAATTTCAGTGTAAAGCAGGAAATGTGCTTTTGAGATTTAGCAGAACTGGTTGCAGGGGGTTGGTGCATGAGTTACGTGTTTGTGGTCATTGTGATACTCAAGTACCAGTATCGTGTGTGTATAGCAGATAGAAAAACTGTGAATGTCTTCAGAAATAAATGGTAGCCACCTCCTGATGTTGTGTCGCTCTGAGTGCGGTAGAGCATGAGACTCTTAATCTCAGGGTCGTGGGTTTGAGCCCCTGACAGGTAATCAGGTTATTTATGAAGGAGGACACCTGAAACACTTTAATTAAAAAAGAATAAGACATTTATTATATTAAAGAATCAGACAAAGACACACATGCATGTGTGGACCCAGAGTCAGAGTGTGCTCTGTGTGTTCCTGTCTCACCATAACATCTTCATACTGCCTCTTATCTATCTGTATCATTCTGGCTGCTGTGAGTCGGCCTTCTCTTCAGACTCGTCCAAGCTGGTTTTGATGACCCAGATTCCTCTCAGCAGCAGTGGAGTCATAAAGCACATTATCTTCCTGATGTTTTAATTAGTCATTGATCAATCTTGTCCAGATCAATAACAGAACATGGTGACGTTGGTGATGTTCTAACTGTACGTTCTGTGGCCTCCAGGATAAGATGCACTGAGACAGAGAAGTTAGTCTAGCATTATCTATCTGTTGCTCTCAGTCTAGTGTATTAATTAATTGTTCATTATTTGGTTGATCCACTGTTTATTAATTAACTTACTGGAGTTTACTTTGAAACATTTGTCCTTTATTCACTGAGGAAAAATAATCAATAACATTATCCAGAGACAGTTTTCATGGTCAGCCTGTTCTCAGTGCAGGCTGCAGGCTCTGCTGTTTGTCAGAGGAGGTCACCTTTGGTGTGGTATGTTACATGATCATGTGCTGAATGTTTCTCTTGGACCTTCTAACAAGGTGATTGTACTCACTAACGCTGATACTGGTTATACTGGGAGGACATAGGGATGAGACTGTGGCAGTCCAGGGGCACAAATAAACTCACCCTGACACATGAGATGAGACAAGAATATGACTTACATGTTGTATATAACACACATGTGCACAATAAACATTAGAGCCTCTCTTCTCAAAGCTTCTGAACTAGAAATTATAATTATGGATCTGGTCAGCTGGTCGCTCTACGCCATTATTTTGATTAAATTTTCACCATGGGGAGATTGAGGAAAGGAGAACCCTATTTCCTTCTTATCCAATTAACATTCCCAGCTGGCTATGTTATGGATTCCTGTGTGGGTGGAAGATGATGTGCCTGGCTGTACTGTCGATGGAGGACATACACATTCAGCTCACTGACACTAGGATTCTCTGAATTTGACCTGGAGATTCCTGGCTAGTTGCTACAATTCAGGAAGTCTGTGCAGCTGTTGGGCCGTGGTAAGGCTGCTGATGACGGGTTATGCAGAAAGGTACAGACTCAGACTCAGTATACCTGGAGCTGATTGGAGGGATTAGATCTTGGAGAGGTACCTGTCTTATCAGAACTGTTAGCCAAGGAGGGGAGTTTGACTCAGCCCCACAGTTTTTTTTTAGCAGTATTTAATAATATTAAATGCAGTCAGAAGTATTACTGTGGTACTCGTACTGCAGTAAAGGATCAGACTACATGACCCTCTTCCATTTATCCTGTTCAGGGTCACAGGGCTTACTGATGAATAATTTTTTCAGCCTGAGTCCTCAGTGTGTGTCAGCTGGTTCTTATGTGTGTGAACCAAACCTTCAGACTGCACTCACACAGTCAGACTGCTGTTCATCTCCTGATCAGCTGTTACAATCTGGATCCAACAGGGGGCGTCTGATGGTGAGTGTCTCTGCTGCTGATTACATATAAACTTCTGCCTGCAGTGACAGATGACACACCAGCAGCTGCTTTTCTGATTGGCTGAACAGGAAGTGAAAGCACAGAGAGAGCAGGGACTTTCTGAGAGGCTGAGTTCATGTGACTGATAGGTAAACCTCAGAGAGCTGCTGCTGTTTACATCATGTGACCAAACTCTGATAGAGACACATCTAAAGGTCTGTTCTTCTTGAGGCTCACTGTACTCTGGTAACATGATCAGCGCAGCAACAAAGGAACCTGAACCATCAGCCAGTCTGACCTCTGAACTCATATTAAAGAACTGTTGTGACATACTGCATTTGCGCAATGTTTTTAAAATTAGAAACATCCTTTCTCAGACTGATGCTAAAAAACTAATCCATGCATTTATTACTTCTAGGCTGGACTACTGTAATTCATTATTATCAGGCTGTCCTAAAAGCTCCCTGAAAAGCCTTCAGCTGATCCAAAATGCTGCAGCTAGAGTACTGACAGGGACTAGAAAGAGAGAGCAGATTTCTCCCATATTGGCTTCTCTTCATTGGCTCCCTGTTAAATCTAGAATAGAATTTAAAATCCTTCTCCTAACATACAAGGTCTTGAATAATCAGGCCCCATCTTATCTCAAAGACCTCATAGTACCATATCACCCCAATAGAGCACTTCGTTCTCAGACTGCTGGCTTACTTGTGGTTCCTAGGATACTTAGAAAGTAGAATGGGAGGCAGAGCCTTCAGCTTTCAGGCCCCTCATCTGTGGAACCAGCTCCCAGCTTGGATTCAGGAGACAGACACCCTCTCTATTTTTAAGATTAGGCTTAAAACTTTCCTTTATGATCAAGCTTATAGTTAGGGCTGGATCAGACGACCCTGAACCCTCCCTTAGTTATGCTGCTATAGGCCTAGGCTGCTGAGGGGGGTCCCATAATGCACTGTTTCTTCTCATTCACCTTTATTTACTTGTTTATACTTCACTCTGTATTTAATCATTATTATTAATCTCTGGCTCTCTTCCACAGCATGTCTTTTGTCCTGTCTCTCTCCACTCAGCCCCAACCGGTCGCAGCAGATGACTGCCCCTCCCTGAGCCTGGTTCTGCTGGAGGTTTCTTCCTGTTAAAAGGGAGTTTTTCCTTCCCACTGTCGCCAAGTGCTTGCTCATAGGGGTCGTTTTGACTGTTGGGTTTTCTCTGTGTTATTGTAGGGTCTTTACCCACAATACAAAGCGCCTTGAGGCGACTGTTTGTTGTGATTTGACGCTATATAAATAAAATTGAATTGAATTGAATCATCTGTCTCACACCAAACTGCTGTCACCATGGTGACAGTTTTAACAAATAGGTAAAAACAGGTTTTTATAAAAGTTCCATACTGCAGCTTTAATCTGTATCAGAGAGAAACTTGTGGCTTTAGTTCTTGCTGTCCATGATTGTTTGACATTTTTTCAGTTTTACACATTTAGCTGTGCGGTTTTGAAATTATTTAAAACAACATAACTTTATGTATTGTTTATGAAAGGCAGAGAACAGTTAAGACTATTGTGAGGAATAATTGTTTACATTGTGTGATAAATGATGAAAGTCACCCAGGAGTATTAAATAAAGATGGTTACAGTTATTGGAGCTGTGAGTGTTTAATATCTAGGTGATTTTATGGGAATGTGGATCTTTGAGATCAATTTGAGAAGTGATTTTGATCATGTTTCACACTTTATTGTGTCATGTAGTGTGGGGCACTGGTCTTGGTCTTGTTTAGGTCTTGGGTTAGATAGTCTTGACTACAACACTGGTACTAGTAGTAGTTAAAGTTAACTATATTTATCTATCACTATTCAACCTCTTCCGCTTATCCAATTTCAAGTTGTGGGGAACCTGGAGCCCATCCCAACTACCACAGGACAAGAACAAAAAAAATTCAGAAAGGAAACAACAGCGCACGTGACATGTTAGTCTAATTATTTATGATTTGTAAAGTCTAAAATAACAGTGAATTCTCACAAACTGTCTCTCCAGAACTGAATACACATGTAGGACACTCATAGAACTGGAGTTATAGCCAGTAACTACTGTAATTGCTTGATTTATGCATAAGATCTACATGGACACTCATGAAATCGTGAAGTGGTTTTAAGTCCGACAGATGTTACAGGTGTTACAGGTCAATAAATCTGCTTCCTGTCTGCACACAGTTCAGTCAATGTTTATACAGCACATTTATTCACAGCACATCAACGGGAGTCACCTTAAGCCCTTTACAGTTACGGTAAATATATAACACTACAGCTCTCAAACAAGATGGTTACAATAAAAACATACAGCACAGAAATGAAAACAAAGAAACTGATGAATAAAAAATAGAAACCACTGAAGTAAAAGAGCAGGAAGAAAACATTCACAGAGGACTTAACAAGACCTGAGAGCACCTCAGAGTGGACTAAAAGAGCTTAAACCAGGACTTTAGACCTGATAATTAAAGACGTTTATGTGGGACAGCAGACTGTTCCTGAGTCTGAGGACAACAGAGGGAGCCATGACCTTTGGTTTTAGGTGGGAGGGGGGCACTGAGGGAAGATGTTGGAAGAGAGCTGATGAAGGTGTGAACAACAGCAACAATAAAGTGGTTCCACTTCAGACTGGGAGCTGTTTGGCTGATCCTCGTGTGTGGAGCTACCTGAGATCCACACCTGCACAGGTATGCTGTGTGACGATTTGCTGATTGGCTGATAAACAGAAGAGGAAACAGGAGACAAACAGCTCTTCTCCTCCTCCAGTTCATGCTGGACTGGTTCCTGACAGCACAGTAACTCTCCTACTGACCCTGACCTGAACCTCTACATCTGATCAATGATCACTCTGATACATGATCATATTATTATCATATAACAGAGAAACAGCAGCAAGATAAGAACAGAGTCTCACTCTGATGAAGATGAAGGCTCTGCAGGGGTCAGAGGTAACGTCCTGTTCTGATCAGTGGAGGGAGGGTTAATAAATACATCACTGGGGTCAAGGAAAGGTGGGTATGAGAGTTGATAAGGATGTAGGAAAGGAGAATAGCTGTGCTTTGAGAATCCAATCAACCTCACACTCATCTCTCCTAACAGTGTGATGTTTGTGATGTGCAGCAGATGGACTACAAAATGATCATCTTCCATGTCAGCGTGTTGTAACCCTGCTGTTCTCTGCAGGCCCTTTAAAGGCCAGTGGAAATCAGGTTGTACTTTTACAGCAGCAGGAACATCTGTAGTAGCTCAGTTTCTTTACAAAGCTGCTGAATCACCTGAGAGGCTCAGAGTCAGTCTGGGACTCCAAGCTGTGGACAGGAGGAGTTCTGCAGACAGCCTCGTGGCAGGTGTGTTTGTAAGAGCAGAAGATTTAAATGAGTCACACACACAATTACAAAGTCTGCAGCACACAGTTTACTGCAAACTGCACAAATCTGAGGCTGTGAGAGCTGCTACTACACATTTATTGTTAGCAGGGGAAGATGTTATCAGATGTTATCAGGATGAGTGTGTAATTGACTCAAAGCTGTGAGCGTAGAGCCAAAACTCTGTCCTGAAACTCGTCCCTCAGGCTCAGTGTAACTTCCTGCTCCTCAGTAATGCTGATGTTCACTGAGACAGCAGAAGTGAGCTGAGCTGCTTTTTCTCAGCAGTGCACACAGAGCCGCTTTTCTGTGCTGAATCTGGATCCATCCATCCATTTATTCTCTTCTGCTGATCCAGGGCCAGGTCACAGGAGCAGCAGCCTAAACAGGCCTCTTTTCCACCGACGGGGTTCCGGTGCCGGTGCCAGTATTTGGTTTTTCCACCATGAACGCGCTCAGTGCTCTGCTGAAAAACTGGTTCAACTCGGCCCCGCAAGCTAGCTGGTGTCTACCAAGAACATGTGATGAGAGCAGCAGAAGGGCGTGACTCTGCCGTCTCAGTGTAACGTTTACCTGTGTTTACCTGTGTTACCTCTGTTTCACTGCATGGTGTGTGTTACTGTTCTCACAGTTGTGAATTAGATTGGGCTCTGAGGCTGAACCTGCTGCTTTGTATCAGTTCATGTCACAGATAAAGGGACACAAAGTGCGTACCTGTGGTCATACTCTGATCTCTGTGTTTCCCTCTGTGCTGCACACAGATGCTGCAGTAGTTTGTTTGGACCCTAAAATGTGTTCATAGCAGGAGAAAGGGGGGCCCTTCAGCTTCCAGACGAGGCCCCGCCCACACTCATATGTAAAGGAGCAGTTCACAAAGTGCGGTGGAAACGCGGCCCGTTCTTAAGAGTTTCACCGGTTCATTGGATCCAGCACCAGCACTGGCACATGGGTGGTGGAAAAGTAGTACCAGAGAAGTCCAGACCTCCCTCTCCCCACCCACCCTTCAGAAGAGCCTCATTTCTTTTGTTTGTATTGGTGATCTTATTCTTTCAGTCACTACCCGAAGCTCATCACCGTAGGTGAGGGTAGGAACATAGATCGACTGGTAACTCAACAGCTTCACTTTTACACTCAGCTGGAGTGGGCACTCCACTTTTTTTCTGGCTGAGGACTCCCTGCGGTTGAGACCAAATAGGCCACAACAACAACAGGCATACACCTGGTACTCCTGCAGGACCTCCCACAGGATACCCAGAGGGACACAGTTGAATGCCCTCTCCAAGTCCACAAAGCTAGACTGGCTGGGCAAACTCCCATGCACACTCGAATATCCTCGGGAGGATGAAGAGCTGGTCCGGCGTTCCATGACCAGGAAGAAAACCGCATTGTTCCTCTTGGATCCGAGGTTCAGACTAACGGGCGAGCCCTCCAGTCCAGGACCCTGGCATACACCTTACCAGGGAGGCTGAGGAGTGTGATACCTGATAATTGAAGCACACTGTCATGGTTAGGGGCTGTGTGGAGGAAGGGGTGGACCCAAATGCAGGATGTCAGGAAGACAGAACTAAACTAAAAACTACTTTATTGGCAGCAGGTACAAAGAACAGAAACAAAATACAAAAAACCTGAAATCTCGACCAAGGCTACAACAAAAGTAATAAACTCAAAAACGGTGCAAAGAGGAGGAACACTCAGGGTAACAATGACAACAATGCAACAAAGAACAGAGGAACACTGAGGGCTTAAATACACACAAGGAAATCAGGGAGAGTGGAAACAACAGATGAAACTAATGTACATAATGACACAAGGGAAGCAAAACTAAACACAAAGCACAGGGAACACGAGACTGTCAAAATAAAACAGGAAGTGACTCAAGGGAACGGAGACGCAGACCTGACACTGAACACCAGGAAACAGAAGGAACTAGAAGATCAAACATGACCAAACCCCACAACAAAAGAAAAACCCAGAACAGACAAAATAAAGCCAAAACTAAAACTCAGATCCAGGCCAGGGCCTCTGCTGCTGCTGCTGCTTCAAACCAAACCAACTTCTCCTGGTGGCTGATGAGTCATCAGCAGGTCAGCTCCTGATTGGCTGTGGATTCTGAAGCAAAAGTAAACTGTGGGACTTTCTACAGAGCTGCTGTGTTCAAGTGCTGCAGGAAACCCCAGCATCCAGTCATTAACTGGGAGTGTCAGGATGTGAAGCCTGGTTTGTACACAGACACCTGAAGTACCTGCTGGTTTGTGTGAGCAGAAAACTGGAACACAGCTTGAACCAGTTAAACAGAAATGCAGGAAGTCAGAGCATAAAGCTGACTCATGATTGGCTGATTACAATTTATGTAATGTCTCGGAAAATCTGAGAAGCAAACGGCCTGGTCAAACTCACAGATTTCTGTCTGAAACTCATGCAGATAATGTCAGCTGGTACAGATCACATGGCTGTAAACACTTTCATAGACACACTTTCTCTTGCACAGTTCTGCAATTTTGTTGTACATGCATGACTGCAATGACAATAAAGATTCATCTTAAATGACCTCACTGTGTGCAGACGTCTGTTTGTGCAGGTTAAACTCTGCCCTGGATCTCACGCTGCTTTTCAAGCATTAACCTGCAGAGGCCTGTACATATCCAGGTAACTTATGGTCACTTATCCAGATTAGCAGAGGTGGCAAAAGTACTGACATTCTGTACTTAAGTACAAGTACTTGTGTTAAAAACTGCTCTGGTAAAAGATGAAGTACTGCTTCAGCTTCTTTACTGCAGTAACAGTATAAAAGTACAGGCTCTGACATGTACTCAGAGTAATAAAGTAACAGTAGCTCTTTGGAGGACGTTTCTACCTGCTGTCTTTGTGTAAAGCTGACTGAAGCTCATTATATATTATTGTAATAATCTAAAATAATCCATGAGAATAGAAACGTTATTCCAATCTGAACTTTAATCCTAATGAATGCACTCAGCTTCAATCTGTTCTGTAGGACACAAACTGTGAAAGGGAATTTAAACTCAGCTCCAGTCTCTGTGTCCTCCATAGTAGAGGGTGGCTGTGCCTCCACCTAAACACCAGCATGAGGATCCTCAGGGGCTCCAGTGGGACTCAGAAGGTGGAGGAATCCTAAGATCAGCTGTAGTGGCTCTGCATGGGGAGGAGAACCACAGCTTTGTATTGTGAGCTGCAGTAAATGATGTTGGTGTGCAGGCTGTGATCAGCTGACCTGCTGCTGCTCGCTCCTTCCTCTTTCTCCATCTTTCTCCATCTGAGTGAACTCCTCTCTCTCTTTGCTCTGCCTGGAAACACAGCAGCTGTTCCTTTAGCTAGCAGACACACTGTGTGACAAACTGCACACACTTTGTGTGCTGATGTTTGTTGAGCATTTAGAAATGTTGCATCTAAAACTACCTGCAGCACGTTACTGTCTTTATGCTTGGTCCTCTTCTGTAGTGCTAGCTAAGATGGTGAACTACCACGAGCACAACTAACTATCTGCCCAAAGGTCATGAGGTCACCAAAGCACCAGGTTCATCAGCTGACTGTGCTCAGTGAAGCTGACAGCATGTTTCAGTAGTTTAGGGACAGACAGGCTGATGGGTACCATCACAGCACGAGAACCTCACAGTCAGAGATGACTGAGGAAACAGATCAGTGCACAAAGTGACCCTGAGGAGCAGCTTCAGAACAGACGATGAGGTCAACAAGCAGAGGAAGAGGAGCTTCTCTGATCCTGGTGTAACGTTTGGGTTGTGTTCAGTGGTGAAGAGGAGGCAGCAAACGTACTTAGCAGACAGTCAAAAACGCACAACCACACTGGTACTGGGATTTCCACAGTGTTGTCCTTTAATAAACACACTCTTATAAAGCCCGGTTGAACGGCTGCTGCATCATCACACATGATAATAAGCAGAGTTCATACAACCCGTAACATTACTAAAAGTTGGGGAGAGGTACAGTGGTGTGAAAAAGTGTTTGCCCCCTTCCTCATTTCCTGTTTTTTTGCATGTTTGTCACACTTAAGTGTTTCAGAACATCAAACCAATTTAAACAATAGTCAAGGACAACACAAGTAAACACAAAATGCAATTTGTAAATGAAGGTGTTTATTATTAAAGGTGAAAAAAAATCCAAACCATCATGGCCCTGTGTGAAAAAGTGATTGCCCCCCTTGTTAAAACATACTATAACTGTGGTTTTTCACACCTGAGTTCAATTTCTCTAGCCACACCCAGGCCTGATTATTGCCACACCTGTTCTCAATCAAGACATCACTTAAATAGGAGCTGCCTGACACAGTAAGGTCCACCAGAAGATCCTTAAAAGCTACACATCATGCCGAGATCCAAAGAAATTCAGGAACAATTGAGAAAGAAAGTAATTGAGATATATCAGTCTGGAAAGGGTTATAAAGCCATTTCCAAAGCTTTGGGAATCCAGCGAACCACAGTGAGAGCCATTATCCACAAATGGCGAAGACATGGAACAGTGGTGAACCTTCCCAGGAGTGGCCGGCCGCCCAAAATTACCCCAAGAGCGCAGCGACGACTCATCCAAGAGGTCACAAAAGACCCCACAACAACGTCCAAAGAACTGCAGGCCTCACTTGCCTCAGTTAAGGTCAGCGTTCATGCCTCCACCATCAGAAAAAGACTGGGCAAAAATGGCCTGCATGGCAGAGTTCCAAGGAGAAAACCACTGCTGAGCAAAAAGAACATTAAAGCTCGTCTCAATTTTTCCAAAACACATCTTGATGATCCCCAAGACTTTGGGAAAACATTCTGTGGACCGATGAGACAAAAGTGGAACTCTTTGGAAGGTGTGTGTCCCATTACATCTGGCGTAAAAGGAACACTGCATTTCAGAAAAAGAACATTATACCAACAGTAAAATATGGTGGTGGTAGTGTGATGGTCTGGGGCTGTTTTGCTGCGTCAGGACCTGGAAGACTTGCTGTGATAAATGGAACTATGAATTCTGCTGTCTACCAAGAGATCCTGAAGGAGAATGTCCGACCATCTGTTCGTGTACTCGAGCTGAAACGAACTTGGGTTCTGCAGCAGGACAATGATCCTAAACACACCAGCAAGTCCACCACTGAATGGCTGAAGAAAAACAAAATGAAGACTTTGGAGTGGCCTAGCCAAAGTCCTGACCTGAATCCTATTGAGATGTTGTGGTATGACCTTAAAAAGGCCGTTCATGCTCGAAAACCCTCTAATGTAACTGAATTAGGACAATTCTGCAAAGATGAGTGGGCCAAAATTCCTCCAGAACGCTGTAAAAGCCTCATTGCAAGTTATCACAAACGCTTGGTTGCAGTTGTTGCTGCTAAGGGTTGCCCAACCAGTCATTAGGTTTAGGGGGCAATCACTTTTTCACACAGGGCCATGATGGTTTGGATTTTTTTTCACCTTTAATAATAAACACCTTCATTTACAAATTGCATTTTGTGTTTACTTGTGTTGTCCTTGACTATTGTTTAAATTGGTTTGATGTTCCGAAACACTTAAGTGTGACAAACATGCAAAAAAACAGGAAATGAGGAAGGGGGCAAACACTTTTTCACACCACTGTAGAAAAATAGAGGTCTGCCTCGATCCATGCATCTGTCTGCCAAAAACGTTTCTCCCACACTCTACAGGGGAGTGGGGGCGCACACTTGTGACATCACTAGCAAATGTTTAGACTGTCCTAAAGAGACAATACACAATTAGAACTGTTACACTGTCCTGGACCTGTGGAGACAGTGTGTGGGCTCAGGAACCCCAGTTTGAACCACATTTACCCTAAACCCTGACCACAGGAGGGTAAACACATCAGAGATCACAGTCAGCTGCAGGGCAGCAGGAACATTCAGCAGTTTGTTCAAATTCATCTTTAAAGCTGAACTTTAACCTTCACTGACTGTGACCTGCAGAAACCTCCTCCAGTACATGTTTCTTTAATCACACTGAGTTCATGAGTCAGAGTCTGCAGGTCACAGTCACATCATTACATCATTATCACTGAATTACTGACATATAAACAGTTTAATCTCCAGCTAATAATGTAACACACTGACCTGCTTTACAGGAAACTCTCTGCGCAGGAAGTACTGAATACATGTACTGAAAAAAATTGTGAAAAAAATGTCTTTTTTATTTTAGTTACTGCTGTGTGTGTCTGAGTTTGCTATTAAAACTTTATGTTTGTGCGTATTTGTTTATCAAACAGGAATGAGATAAAAACAAGGGAGTAAGGAGTCCAATTATTAAATTTAATTAAGCCATTTTCAAACAGTTTTTCTTTCAGATTAATCTGGGTGAAATACCACATAAACTGTCCAATTTGGAACTGGGCAGAGCCATGAAGCATTCACACAGTCAGCTTGTCAGTCTTGGTTACATCATATACAAAACAATAATCTCCATTTTATTGTTTGTTTCGTCTGGTGGAATCTGTTAGGGATACAGAGATAGCAAAAGAGAACACTCTGTTCTTCTCATGTGAGTTAATCAATTATGTTTATACTATTATACATGCTGTCTAAGGGAACATAATGTACACATATAGGATAACTATATCACTTCAGTACTTAGTTACTTCCTACAGTCTCAGTTTAAAGAGATTAATCAGAGGCAGCAGCAGAAATATTGATCTAAAACCTGATCAGTTATTTATCAGTAAAATCAGATCAATGTAGAACTTTATAATAACATATAAAACAATGAAAATGTTGGAAATGATTTAAACACATTTTAAAATAAATAAATTTATTTTCTCATTTAAATGTTCCAGGACAAACTTTTTAAATAAGTTTGTTTTATTCTGAAAATTCTCAGACTGGAAACTGATCAGGTTGAACTTTATTTTGAAGTATTAATCTGAGCTGTGTTTGATCCAGTTCACCTCACGCTGCTGTCTGTCTGCCTGGACACTGATGACACTATGATGACATCATGAGCTCTGTGCTCTGTGATTGGCTGCTCTGTGTTAGAGTTCAGCTGCTGCTTCACTTCTGTCAGTGCAGTTCAGAGACCTCACACACTTCACACAGTTTAACACACACAGTTTAACACACACACACTCAGAGAGCTGCTGATGAAGATGAAGGAGCTGCTCCTCTTCCTCTCCTGTGTCCTCGGTGTCTCAGCTGATGGTGAGTTTCTCTCTGTGAACTCTGTCAGAGTGGCAGCAGCTCAGTGATCAGTTATTGATCAGTGTTTCATGTGTTTCAGGTCTGCACAGTGATGTTGCTATTCTTGGCTGTTCAGACTTTGATGGAGAGAAGATGTATGCACTGGATGGTGAAGAGAAATGGTACGCTGACTTCAACAAACACACAGGAGTCGAACCTCTGCCACCGTTTGTTGATCATACGAGCTACCAGGAAGGAACTTATGAACAAGCTGTGGCTGATGTACAGATCTGCAGAAGCAACCTGAAGATTGTTCGTGAAACGATGAAGGAGTTCCCTACAAAACGCAGTAAATACATTTAATGATTGTATGATGTTCTCAGTTTACCTGTACTCACTGTAGGAAAGAAACACACACCTGACAATCTCAGTAACATAAAATATGAATAAGTGACCACAGATGTGTCAGTTTAATCCAAACTGCAGTAACACAGCTGGAACATGAAGTAAAACACACACACTGAAAACACCTGTGTGTGAGTGTAAGCCAGAGCTCAGCTGAGTGTGATCACAGCTAACATCCCATCATCATCATCAGATCATATCCAGAGTGTGTGTTACTGCAGCGCACACAGAGTTAAAGTCAGTCAGATTCAGTTTGTCTCCATGATGGAGCTGTGCTCTGATCTTCAGCAGCATCCATCAGACCATCATCCTCTGACTGATGAGTTGTGTTCCTGCACAGTTGCTCCTTCAGCTGTGATGATCTACACCAGAGACGAGGTGGAGCCTGGAGTCCAGAACACTCTGATCTGTCATGTGACCGGTTTCTATCCTGCTCCTGTCAACGTCTCCTGGACCAAGAACGAAGAGAAGGTGACTGAAGGAACCAGCATCAATGTGCCCTATGTCAGCAAAGATCTGGGGACCTTCACCCAGATCTCCAGACTGCAGTTCATCCCACAGCTGGGAGATGTCTACAGCTGTACAGTAGAACATCAGGCTCTGACCCCACCAGCTACCAAGATCTATGGTGAGAAAAACTTTATTTAAACAGAGCACAGTGACAGAGAGGGAGAGATAACTCTCTGTAGAGGTGGAGCTTCATGTCTCTCTGTGATTCTCTCTGCAGATGTGGAGGCATCTCAGTCTCCTCCTGGTGTTGGACCTGCAGTGTTCTGTGGAGTGGGTCTGACTGTGGGTCTGCTCGGAGTGGCTGCTGGAACCTTCTTCCTCATCAAAGGAAACGAGTGCAGCTGATTGGCTCACAGTGATGATGTCACAGTGCTTATATAATCAGCTCATAGTCCATGTGTGATTGTAATAAAGTTGTGTTACTTTTTGCTGTGTGTAAGTGTGCAGAGCGTTCACCTGTTATTGTGATCCACAGAGGCTGATTCCTCTGTTCACCTGTTCCACCTGAGCTGCTTCACAGGTGTGAGCTGACTGTTCTTCTGTGATCAATAAAGTTTCACTCTAGAGTTCAGACTCAAAGCAAACAGGAAGAGTCAGTTTGAACTCTGACTCTGCTGTGATTCACTGATGTTACAGATACTTGTGTTAATAAATACTCTGGTAAAAGCTCAGGTACTGGTTCAGCTTCTTTACTGCAGTAACAGTACAGGCTCTGAAATGTACTCAGAGTGATAAAGTAAAAGTATCAGGCCGTAGAAACGTTGGACTCAGTGAATGAATCTCAGCATCAGCAGCTTTGATTCAGACACTGATGTAACCTGTAACTGTGAGCATGAACACAGCACACACACTGTGTGACAAACTGCACACACTTTGTGTGTTTGCTGAGCATTTAGAAACATTGCATTGAAATGACCTGTGATTGGTCACACATGAGCAGCTCTGGGGTAACAGGTACCTGATATTAACCAGGATTATGATCTCAGAGCTGCCTGGTGTGAACCTGCTGCTTCCTCTGTGTCTGTCATCACTGCAGCTTATCTTTGATTATTGATCAGAGTGAACGTGATGAAACTTCCTGCACTGTTTCCTCCTGCTGAGCTTCAAACCTGCTTACATGCTGTTATTTTAAAGATATCAATAAAGTTTAAGAATAAACAGAAGAGGGTCATGTGATGCTTTATAGAGAAGGAGCAGTTCTCACGGTTACACCTGCACACATTTATCCATCCTGGAGCTCCTGCAGGAGGTTAGAGTAACAAACACACTAAATATTAAAACAGGAAATGAACCATAAATACCACTGAGAGCATGAACACACTCAGAAATCATTACACATCAAAGTGCTGCTCTAACGTGATTATGAATGATTGGTTTGATTGTGATGTTGTTTTTACTCCAAATATTGATCATCAGCCTGTCTGATCACTAATGATCAGGACTGATCAGCTGATATATGAATTTATGTCAGAATCAGAAGTTCACCAAAATTCACAATTTCCATTGAAAACATTTAAACTGAATACGACAAAAATCTAATCTGCACACTGAAATAAGATCAGCTGTTTGCAGCTCAGTGACCGTTTCTCCATCACATCCATCTATCTGTATAATCAATACAGCAGGAAAATCAATCCATCACATATTTTTACTGCAGCAGAGCCCCATGAAAATGCTTCACTATAACATAAAGTGTGTTGGTCCTTTTATTTTGAAAGGACAGGTGGTTATGATAGACTCTGATTATTACTGCAGTATTAATGTCACAGTTTACTGCAGCTGTTTATTCATCAGTTCAGTGTTTGTAACATAAAGTGAACACAGTGATACTGTTTTTATCTTTCTACAGCAGAGAGTAAAAGTACTCAGTTACTCAGTTACTTTACTCTCTGCTGCTGCCTTTACAGCTTTAATGGATCATTCCCCTGACTTTACCTGAACTTCAGTGATCACAGAGTGTTTCCTCTGTGTGATGAAGACCTGCAGGCTGGAGCCACAGAGTTCTGCCTGGTAACAGCTGATGCTGCAGGTCATGTGACCTGTGCTCTGGTTTTTAGAGCTGCTCTCAGTCAGACTGTCAGAGTTTGTCAGGAGAACTCAGGAACATGGCTTCATCCTTCCTCTGCTTCACCCTCCTCTTCATCACCATCTACACAGCCGGTAAGATCAATATACTTATCACTGATCAATACATGGATCAACACACTCAACATTCTGATCAATACTGATATTCTGATCCATACCCTGCTGATCAATACACAATTTATACTGAACCACTCTCCACACAGCAGAATGATCAATCACAGATCAATACACACAGTGATTCTCTGATCAATAGTTTATTCTTCAGCAGCTTGTACACTGCAGGTGTGCTGAATACACTCATCAACATGCTGATCAATACACACCATCAGTCACTGCACAGCAGGTGGATCCATCTATCAGTGCTGATCAATACAGTGATCAGTTTATAGTGTGAGCTTCAGTGTGGTTCTGTTCTGTTCTCAGATGGATTCATGTATTATGTGGTGACTCGCTGTGACTTTAACTCCACTGAGATGAAGGACATCGAGTTCATCAGATCTTACTACTACAACATGATAGAGTACGTCAGGTTTGACAGCAGTGTGGGGGAGCATGTTGGATTCACCAAGCACGGAGTGAAGACCGCAGAGTACTGGAACAGTGATCCTGCAAAACTGGCTGCAATGAGAGCTCAGAAGGAGGCGTACTGCAAAAACAACATTGAGATTGACTACCAGACTGCTCTGACTAAATCAGGTGAGTCTGCAGGTTCATCATACTGCTCAACCTCACTCTGAATACTACACTCTGAGTACTGAATACTACACTCTGAGTACCGAATACTACACTCTGAGTACTCAGTACCACATGGTAAACACTGAGAACTGCACTCTGATTACTACACTATGAGTACTCAGTAGTACTCTGACCCCCTGTCACATGATGTTCTGTAAATAACATCTTTATGTATTACTTTAAATATAAAGTAGTTAATCACAGCTCCACCTGTAAATCCACCTGTAATAAATGATGACATCACAGATTAATCTAAACTCGGTCTGTGTCGCTCCCTGGTGGTGAAATACTGCAATCACAAGTCTGCAGCTCACTGATGTGTTTTTTTATTTCCCATAAATGTATTTTTTATTATTTCTAATTGCATGCTTCTAAAAGCATGAAGCAGCCTGACAGTAACAGCCATTAACAGTGTTTCTCTGCTTCAGTCATTTTAAAGCAAAGAAACGTCAGAGACACTGATAATAACGGTGATACTGAAGAAAGAAAGCTGGAGGGACTCATGGAGGCCCAGTACAACATCTTTACACACAGTAACCTGAATTCAACAACAGGTGCTAAAAATGGTTTACTTTACATATTTTAACACAAATGAATTGCAGAAGTTTGAAATGACTCCATCCACTAGTGATGTGTCATTTGGTGACGTGAAAAGCCTCACAAACCTGGCCGTATCATGTGACTGATTCAGGAAATGATTCACAGTGGACCCCCCTCACAGTTGTGGTATTGGCGACCGTTTTTTAGGCCAAGCACTGAGTGAGTTTGTGGTGGAAAAACCGCTGAATGGTTCAAATACTGGAACCCTGTTGGTGGAAAAGAGGCCATTGTGTGTCAATATAATCTGTATTATAATCTGTTAAAATGCATTAAAATTTTTAATTTGTTATTTTCTCTGTAATTAATTCATCAAAATTAATGCGTTAAAGTCCCAATGCTAGTAAAACTAGATTTGACTCAATCCCAGCAAACAGCAGCTTAATGAAAAGAAATCAAACAGAGATCAGATTGTGTTAAATCTTTAACGTGTGTGACATTAAACACCATGAACCCATTAGCTCACCTGTATGTGTGTAATCTAAGGCAGCAGTTTAACAGCAAACACACTTAGTCAGGTACCCATCACATTTACAACTACAGCACCACACTTCACCGATGTTACAGACTAACATGCTTAAAAACTGGTGCTGATCCACATCAGACTGGGACATTTAAGAAATGAATTCAATTCAATTCAATTTTATTTATATAGCACCAAATCACAACAAACAGTCGCCTCAAGGCGCTTTGTATTGTGGGTAAAGACCCTACAATAACATAGAGAAAACCCAACAGTCAAAACGACCCCGTATGAGCAAGCACTTGGCGACGGTGGGAAGGAAAAACTCCCTTTTAACAGGAAGAAACCTCCAGCAGAACCAGGCTCAGGGAGGGGCAGTCATCTGCTGTGAGGGGAGAGAGACAGGACAAAAGACATGCTGTGGAAGAGAGGCAGAGATTAATAATAATGATTAAATACAGAGTGAAGTATAAACAAGTAAATAAAGGTGAATGAGAAGAAACAGTGCATTATGGGACCCCCCTCAGCAGCCTAGGCCTATAGCAGTATAACTAAGGGGTGGTTCAGGGTCATCTGATCCAGCCCTAACTATAAGCTTGATCATAAAGGAAAGTTTTAAGCCTAATCTTAAAACTAGAGAGGGTGTCTGTCTCCTGAATCCAAGCTGGGAGCTGGTTCCAGAGGCTGTGTGAACATGAACACAGTAAATAATTCAAAGTACAACAAGAGGTCAACAGGAACAAAGTTTACTTTTAGCCATAACTAGTTTATTAACTGACAGTTGCTGCTCTATAGTTCAAACAAATATGACTGACAGAAAATTAATCTGAAACTATTTTGAATATTGTTACCTGGTTAACATAACAGACCAAAATGGTCATTTTTCAATAAAAGTTTTATTTTTTGCCTAAATCATCTAATTTTCTTTGGTGTGTCTGAGTCCTTCACTCACACACACACCAACACAGCAAAGTCCTGCATGATGCTGTCCTGGTTCTTACACAACTTATTTAACTAATCAAATACTGATTTCTCCCTGCTACCCCTGAAGAACACTTATAAAGATCCTAACTAACCATGATCCTTCAGTCGTGTCTGCAGTGAAGATGTGACCTTCTGTCACTGTGAAGGGTCTGTCAGACCTTTGGTCCACCAGGTTTCTCGGTCAGTGCAGATTCAGCTCACTGCAGAGGAACCGAGACCACAGGCCAAAATTCACCATGAAACAAATTCACCATGAAACTGACCCTAAAGTAAAGAGCTAGTGATCCTTAAAGAAAGCTGTTACAGCAAAAACATTCTCCACATTTAACTCACACCTTTGAACTCTTGAGCTGATTTCTGCTGTTTACATGAAAAGCTGCATCCTCAGCCAGAATAACCATATAATCCATCAGAGGCACAGGCTGAAAGGTGTAGAGCTGAAGGACATCAAGCTGTGGACAAAGTCGTCCTCTGGGACCGCCGTATGTCTGCCTGCTGGGAACGAGGACCTCAGAAGAAAGCAGAAAGTAGTTATGTAAAAATCTAAAACCCAACTGTAACCAAGTCTGACTGAACATTTCATGGATAACAAAGATTAGGGTGAAAGAAAAGATGCACAAGCATTGGGTCAAAGTGTTAAAGATCAACAACCTCCCAAAGACCTTCATCCAACCAAATCCATCAGCACCTGAAGTGTTCCCTGGATACTAAAGATATCCATAACACCATTCCCTGCTTTTGGGAGCTTCAGCAGTAATCAGCAGCAAATATTCAAAGGTTTGATAAACAGAACTGAGCTTATGAACATGAACCATCTAACTTAAAGCCACTGAATTATGTGGAGTCTAAGATGTGCCTGCAGAAACCATAAACCCACAGAAACAGATGAGTAACTGAACTCTGACTGTGAAAACGAAAGAATGATGACTAGTGTAACCTGTATTAGAGTACTATTAAACAATACACAGGATTATTTCCAATCTAGGGCCTGACAGGATAAATTAATGGCAAGTTTCTCTATGCAGTTAGCAATGAGCAACATCTCAGTCACACTTATAAATTTTACATGTTACTCAAGCTTCCGCAAACTTGAACACATATATTCTGTCACTGGTTAATAAAGTAAATAACTACAACCACAATTTGTCTACAATAATAAAACTTAACATTTCCTACAGTGTTAAATAAATTACATATTACATGTTTCTTGTTTCTCCGATTGGTTTTATTTTTTTTATTTCTTCGGTTACAGTCTCAAACAAACAGGGGCTCTGTTCGGCTACGACTAATACCTGGAGTAAAAAACACAAGACACTCACCGGAGAAAAATCCAAACACATCAAACTTGGGTCCTCTAATTCATCTCACACGAATAACAGACATCCAAACATGGATGCTTCACTTAACAAAACCTTAAATTCAACATTAAAGAAGCAACTTGATTACGTTTTTGGCTAAGCTAGGTTGCTAGAACCAAACCACGTTGGCTTCTCCGCATGGTGTCTCGTTTTTTCCCTTCCTCCTCCCTTTCTTCTCCGACCTCATGGTGAGTTTAGATCGCCACATACGCACTTAGCGCCCTCTGTGGGACATTTCAAGGAACTGCATCTTTAAAGCATACATTAAATACAATTGCTTTCTTTGTAAAACTTATGGAGGTTACACTAGCATACAAAATTATGAACCGATTATTCCATCAATTACTCGGGTAAGAAATATTTTTGCCATATTAACCATTCCCTGCATATTTTAACTTCTGTAATTCAGCTTTTCACTGCACGGAAGTTGTAGCTGCTCCATCAATACCCAAACAATAGCTGATGTATACATGATAAAAGTGAAAAAAAAAACACGTTTTCTTTCACTGTATACTTTTCTGAAGAATCTTACATGACATTTTGACAGATCTCTCAACTTTGTGATATATGTGATATATGTATCTTGTAATCTTCAGGATATTTTCAATATTCATATCCAGATAATATCCATTCAAACATCTGTGACAGATCAGATATTCCCATATTCTATCTGGGAACATGGATACATGGCAGATCCATAAAGTTAACCATAAACTGCTGGATCGTTCTGGATACAGGCTCTTCTTGTCCAGTGAGTTCTCCTGATATGAGGAACATGTTGATCCTCAGTGATCTGAGCTGCTCACACAGAAACACCTGAGTATGAGCTTCCTCTGGATTATTCCTCTGGATTATTCCTCTGGATTATTGTGGTCCTTCATCCCTCCCTCCTCTCAGCAGGATGCTGTTATTACTGAAGTGAACCAGCTGCATCTCTGTGAATGAATTACAGCCTCTGACTGCAGCTTCACAGTAAATCTGTCCCATCAAAGTGTATCAGATTTCCTGTATCTCCTGTTGGCATCCAGAGGAGCTCCTTCCCTCCTCCCTGTTCAGGATTCCTGTGACTGCAGTGATTCCCTCCATCATCCCTGATCCAGCTGAAGGAGACATGGATCCATGATCATCCTGAACAGACCTGATTATAGAGCTTTAAACACTCTGATCAGCTCACAGAGCTCCTGATCTTCAGAGAGCTGATCTAAATCTGTTCTTCATGCAGCAGCATCAGGAAGCAGTCTCCTTCCAGCAGTGTAAAGGTCAGAGGTCAGCTGTGAGTTTAACAGCCTGCTGATAAAAGCTCTGATCCATCAGCAGCTCATCAATGAAACACAGTTATAATGAACATTTATATGATCTGCTCCTCTTTGGTTATTATGGATGAGCTGATGGTCTCTGACTATGAATTATGGGCCAGCATTTTCTCCTCTCCTCTAACAGGGAATGGTCCCAGTGTCTCCTCTCTTAAAGGAGGCAATAAAGGAAGCAGTGAAGCTCCTTTCCTCAGAGTCGGGAGAACTGGAACAGCTCTGATGATGGAGCCATGCTGATAATTCAGGGTCTCCTCTCAGTGAGGAACCTTCCTCACACAAATGAACTGCAGGAACACAACAAGCAAACAGAAAAATGCTGCGAAAGCTCTCAAAACTCAAAGCTGTGGAGATGCTGTAGATGCATGTTTGCAAACAGCAAGCATGCATCTACAGCATCATATGAATCATGTGATTCAAACACACATTACTGCAGGTTCTCCTCCCTCCCAGCACTGATGGACCCTCCTCCTCTTTAAAGTGTGTCTCCTTCACATGCTTTGGTTTCTGTCACATTTTTGTCCTCTCAGAAACTCTTCTGTTGTGTTTTGTCAGCGTTTGCAGTGTTTTTCTATTCACTGGTACTTAGTTAACAGTATTTTTATCAGTGCACACTAATACAGTGATCACTGAAGTATGACATTAACAATAACAGGAACTAATAATGTCTTCCAGCTAAGCCCTACGTCAAACTTCAGTCCACAGCCCCTCTCTCCAGCCACCATCCTGCCATGTTGGTCTGCAGTGTCTACGACTTCTACCCCAAACACATCAGAGTGAGCTGGCTCAGAGACGGACAGGAAGTCTCCTCTGATGTCACTTCCACTGAGGAGATGGCAGATGGTGACTGGTACTACCAGACCCACTCCCACCTGGAATACACACCCAGGTGAGTCCACATCAGGTCCAGGAATAGACAACATCTGAATGATGGAAACCAGAACAACTTTTAATATGAAGTCTGCACTGAAGCTTAAAAGTTTATGGTCCTTGTCCTAGTCATGTTCTGTGTGAGTCAGTGATGTTGGTCTGTGTTGAAGGTCTGGAGAGAAGATCTCCTGTGTGGTGGAGCACGCCAGCCTGAAGGAACCTCTGAGAACTGACTGGGGTAAATACCTGTCTGTCTGCACACACCTGTCTGTCCCTCACCTGTGTGACTCTCACCTGTCTGTCCACCTGTGTCCTCAGACCCGTCCATGCCTGAGTCAGAGGAACAAGCTCGCCATCGGAGCCTCAGGACTGATCCTGGGTCTGATCTTATCTCTGGCTGGATTCATCTACTACAAGAGGAAGGCCCGAGGTCAGAGCAGGACTCACACTCACAGACCAGTTCACACCACACTGGATCCAGTTCAGACCAGTCTGGAACCAGTTCAGACCAGTCTTTATCTTAAACCACATTACCAGAGTCAAAAACCAGTGTGGGTCTACTTTATATCAGTGCTTTTTTTAATATTAGAGTATTAAAATTGATTTTCAGGCTGTTTTAAACCAGTTTCAGCCCATTTTGGTACCAGAACCTTTTAATTTCAGACCACTTCCAGTTTCAGGCTGCAGCACTGTTTCAAAGCCAGTTTCTGCTTTCAGAGGACCCTCAGACCTGGTCCAAGTCCTGAAACTGGAAACTTTACTGATCATTGGTTTTGATCAGTTCAGAGCAGTGTTCATGTGGTTTCAGAGGTTGTTGTTGACTCCATCCTCATCTCTTCTTTCTGCAGGTCGTATCCTGGTTCCCACCAACTGAAGCTGGATCTGATCCTGGTCCTGTTTGTGTCTGATGGAATAAGGAGCTGCTGCTTCCTGTGTGCAGCAGACTGATGATCTCTGTCTGAACCTGATCCAGGACCATCTCAGTGCTGCTGCTGGTTGCTGTGGTTTCACTGGGATGGTCCTGGATCAGGTTTAATGTGGACTCTGCTGTTTGATGCTTGACTGCTGATGAATCCATGTAATGTAATCTAATGTAATCAATGTAATGTAATCCATGTAATTTGTGTCTCTGAGAGATTTTGGTCTCTCTGCTTGTCTGATTCAAATTTATAGATTTTTACTGGACGTCTTCAAACCAAAATAAACTCAAACTCTTAGCTGGGTGTTAATTTACAGACCAGTTTAAACCAGTTTAAACACAGAGAGCTCCACTAGATCCACCCTGTCCTGCAAGATGAATCAAAGTTCTTCTGGACATAGTTTGTTCTGAACCTTCTGATTTGTCCATGTGAAGAACTTTTGGATACAATTTAAAGATAAAGAATACAATCCATCCATTCTCTCCCACTTAGGCTGTTCAGGGTCAACACCAGGGCTGGACTGGGACAAAAATCAGCCCTGGCCTTTTTGGCTCAGACTGGCTGCAACTCTGTCTTAAAAGCATTTAACACTGTACTCTTATTCAACGTGGGCATACCTGTAGCTAAAAATACTTTTAGACTTTTTTACACTTACTTTAGTAATGCTTAAATTGCAAAGCTATTACATTTCATTTAGCTAAAAATTAAAAATCACCTGTTTCAGTGCTTTGTAAAACCTGTTTAACCAGCACAGAGGCTACAGATTCAAACTACTGTGCAGCCTTTCAGCACACTTTAACCTGAATCTCTAAAATACTCTGATGTAGCCTAAAACGGACACTTGCTGCTCCTCCAACCTTTCTCACCCTTGACTGTTTGCTGTTTTATCAGGTTAAGGTGCCGTGGCTGCCAGATTTAAGGAAGTATGCAAATACCAATAAATATTGATCCTAATTAATGGCCATTGCTCATCATTCTCATGTAATGGAGCTAACGTTACCGCCATCACCTCAAAGCCCCTGTATTATCCTAACCTTACTACCTGCTTACGCACTACACGTTCCCCTCCCTCTGTCCATGGTTTCCAAAGCCTGCATCTCCAGCTGCTCCTCTCCCCGTCCCTGCTGCTGTCTTCACCTACATCAGAACTGTCCCCTGAACTGAACCGTTATAATTGCTGGAGGGTTAAAGTTGATGATTTATTTTTAGGATGCATTACTGTTTCAGCCTTTTCAATTCAACTGACTGTGTCAAAACTGGCTTGGCTCTCACTGCAGCATTGTATCACTTCCTGTTCCTGTTTTGGAGCAGTGGTGTGTTGGTGTCTGTTATCTGGATAATTGCATATTTCACTGTAATCTTCACCTGCTTTATATAGAGCACACTCTTTGCATAATCACCAGTATTCTTATTATTCACTTTATTCGTTTTTTTAGAAATTCGCTAGCTTAGCGCAGCTAGTAGCTTAGCTCTTAGCGGACTCACTAGCAGCATGGCTTCCTCTCCTGTCCCTCCTGCACTTTCCTGCTCTGAGTGTCACATGTTTAGTTACTCCTCGGCCTCCTTTAGCAG
This sequence comes from Pterophyllum scalare, assembly GCA_024447675.2. NCBI lineage: Eukaryota > Metazoa > Chordata > Actinopteri > Cichliformes > Cichlidae > Pterophyllum > Pterophyllum scalare. The sequence continues at coordinate 1,579 of JAMQGT020008840.1, read as the reverse complement.
TAATGGTATTTGTAATAAATGTAGTCTGTTTGTAGCTCTGGAGGCCAGGCTTTCTGAATTGGAGACTCGGCTCCGCACCCTGGAAAATCCTATAGCTAGCCAGGCCCCTGTAGTCGGTGCACACTACTGATGGGCAAATGAAGCTTTTGTAAAGCACTGAGCCACTTGAACTAATTGTTTTGAAAATAGGTTCATCAATCAAAGCTTCAATTATAGCGCCCTCTCCTGGAAAAGTGCAGTGCTTTTAATTACACACCTGCATGCACTCGTGCACAAAACTCAATGATCTGAAACATTTTTGCATTGTTTGACACACGTTATGACTGAATACCATGATATCAGGTTCTATTTACAAATAGAGATGGATGAATGTGTGTGTTGTGTTATTGAACAGAGTGCTGAGAAACCATGGAATTTTGGAAACAGAAGCCCCGGGTACACCACCAACCTGTTCACGTCTCTAACCGTTTTTCTCCACTCGGCGACACACCGCCGAGTGGAGAAAAAAAAGTGGAGAAAGTGGATCCGCACTCATTGGCTCCCTGTTAAATCTAGAGTAGAATTTAAAATCCTTCTCCTAACATACAAGGTCTTGAATAATCAGGCCCCATCTTATCTCAAAGACCTCATAGTACCATATCACCCCAATAAAGCACTTCGTTCTCAGACTGCTGGCTTACTTGTGGTTCCTAGGATACTTCAGAGTAGAATGGGAGGCAGAGCCTTCAGCTTTCAGGCCCCTCATCTGTGGAACCAGCTCCCAGCTTGGATTCAGGAGACAGACACCCTCTCTATTTTTAAGATTAGGCTTAAAACTTTCCTTTATGATCAAGCTTATAGTTAGGGCTGGATCAGACGACCCTGAACCACCCCTTAGTTATGCAGCTATAGGCCTAGGCTGCTGAGGGGGGTCCCATAATGCACTGTTTCTTCTCATTCACCTTTATTTACTTGTTTATACTTCACTCTGTACTTAATCATTATTATTAATCTCTGGCTCTCTTCCACAGCATGTCTTTTGACCTGTCTCTCTCCCCTCAGCCCCAACCGGTCGCAGCAGATGACTGCCCCTCCCTGAGCCTGGTTCTGCTGGAGGTTTCTTCCTGTTAAAAGGGAGTTTTTCCTTCCCACCGTTGCCAAGTGCTTCCTCATAGGGGGTCGTTTTGACTGTTGGGTTTTCTCTGTGTTATTGTAGGGTCTTTACCCACAATTCAAAGCACCATGAGGTGACTGTTTGTTGTGATTTGGCGCTATATAAATAAAATTGAATTGAATTGAATTGGTGTCGCGGGTGTGAAGGCACGTGACTGGACTACGATCATCACAGGTGTTTGTGTCATGCACCTAATTATTTCTGCCACGATCATCACGACGAGGTGTTGAAAAGAGTGAGGATGGATCGCTTCATGCGGCCATCCGGCTCTTCTTGCTGTCCAATAGTCCGCAGGACGCAGGAGTGGATATCACCAGAGTTGTAGACACTGTTCTGAGTGAACTGATGCCGTCATTCAACATCAACATGATAATACACAATCTGACACACTCTTTGATGCATGAGTTTAGCTACCATATTGTAGAC
>JAMQGT020008839.1:0-37801 GCA_024447675.2 Pterophyllum scalare | reverse complement strand
TGTTATGTTATCATCTTGCTTGGTTCGGTTGGTCTTGTTGCTCTTCTTCTCACTGTGATTTTGATCTTCCAAAGGCGGAGTTATGTCAGGTTTAGCATTAACTGTGTGTCAGTAATCTGTTGGTATAGGTGCTGGCAGCTCTTACATGTACTGAGTCTGTAACACTTTAACTGCTTGACTGCCCAAGAGCTTACTACTGAAAATATTAACCTCACACTTGATGGAGGCATCTGCCTTATGCCTAATACCAAGAGGCAACACTTTGCACAAAGGAAGTAAAGAATCACAAGAATACAGTTTAGAATATGCATTTTTTCCCCCAAGCACTCCCTGCTGCCTGCTATGCAAACTTGGAGTTAAATCTTGAGAATAAACTGAACATATTTATGATTACAGGCTTTAATCCAAAAGAAAAACAAATAAGTATTAGGCTGTAAAAGCCCACTGGACACCTCGCATTCACAGCTGTGGTCATAAAGAGCACTTCAAGGGGTTTCCTTCTCCATTTTAAAATGGTCAAGACAATTTACTCTTTGTTACATCGTGTGCAAGAAGGAAGGACAGGGATAAAAAGAGTCAGAGGGGAGGAAAGTCACTCATTCCCACAACCGGACCAAAGCAATTACAGTTGAAGCTCAGATGGTCCTTGGACATGCAGACCCCTTGCCACAGGCTTTGTGCGTGCGTGTGTGTGTGTGTGTGTGTGTGTGTGTGTGAGAGAGAGAGAGAAGCTTAGCTATTCTGATGTGTGTGTATCTTGGGCTTTCTCTTGGAATAACTTTTGTTTTTTTTATTTTTGTTTGATTTTTAGTCAAAGCATCTGTTCAGAGTTTCCTGGGACATCATGATTGACATACACACGAGTGTGCGCAAAACTGTCGAACACACTGATGCACACACTCACAAAACCCCACGCACAGATATTCACCCACTACAGGGGCGCAGGAGTGCACACATATAAAAGCAAACACACGTGCATGCACACACGGGGACAAAAGCACAAACCAGGGCACGCATGTTTTGATGTGTGTGCGTGTGGGTACGCTTGCATGCATGCACACGCTTTTGTGTGTCTTTGTGTGTTTTGTTTTTAGTCAGGTCTTTGGTGCAGAACATAACTGGGTATAATTTGAAAAATATTAAGCTTTATATTTTCTTTTTGTTTGACTTTTGTTTTTCAAATTTCCCGTAAAGAAATTCCTTTCAGTGTGTAAAGCAGCGAGGGTGGAGGGAGGAACGCTGAGAGACTGGAAATAAATGAAAAGGAATTAAATAATTTCACTTTGTAGTTCATTACAGCTGTACTGTCACAGCAGCAGCACCGATAATGACATAAGATACAACAGTTACAGATGGAAAACCACAGAACGTGCACGCACACACGTGCACACACGTGCTCTTCTTCACACAGTTGTTTTCATTCAGCCACATGGAGAATTTTTTGAGCATGAATGACCTGTTTAAGGTCATCCAAAGCATCTCAGTCAGAGTCCTTGGCCTCTTTTTAACCACTCAGATCATGATGATCAGATGACTGTCCTGTTGTGTAACCCACGTCTTTGTGTTCTTTTTGGTCAGGAGTGGTTTTTGCCTTGGACCTCTCCCATGAAGGCCATTTTTCTCCAGTCTCTTTTGTGTTGTTGAACCATGAACACTTAGTTCTTGAGCTGTTCTGGGATCTTTTGTGATCTTTTGGATAAGTCATCGATGAGCTCTTGGAGTGTTTTTGGTAGGCCAGCCACCCCTGGGAAGGTTCACCACTGTTCCAAGTGGGTAACCATGGTTTGCTGCAGTCCCAGTGCCTTAAAGTGGCTTTTAACCCAATCAGTGTCTTTGTTCCTCTTCTCTTCTTGAGTTTCTTTAGTCTACAGTACTTAACTTTGCACATATTGATCATCATCATACTGATCATGCCCATATTCAAGGACACAGTTATGAAGACTTAAGTGGACGAGATTAATGAGTGAACCGTAACTTATTAAACTTCCCGAGTAACTTGCCCAAACCTGGTATGGACACGTCCACATAGCCCTGAGATCTAAGTGTTGTCAAGCAACATAAGTGTTGGAGGATGATGCATCTGTAAGGTCTGCAGGTCTTCTGTCAGTATTTAGAGTTGCTACACATTCTGAGCACTCACTTGATGAGATGGCACATTTTAAACAGCTTCACACGAGAGCACTGTGCAGCATTATGACTGCAGTAGAATAAGCAGTGGAACGTTTTCTCAGTCTCCTCTGTAAATGTTTCTGAACACGTTCTCTGCCTTTCTAGAAGTGAGGCAGCTGCGGTCCTTCTCAGCATGAATCAGATTATCAGGGCTGAACACGGTTCAGTTTTGTCCTCTGAAGAGAGTCAGTGAAGGCTGACAGCATGCATTCAGTTGCTGATCCCAGACCTGCTTTGAACACAGTGGGATATTCAGTCTTTCATTGATCAAGATTTTGTTTACTGCAGATGTTTCCACAGTATAGTTACTGCTGCCGCCTTCTCTTCAGTCCACAAAGACAATATAACATATTTAACTAATGGGAAATATTTGGTAGCAGAAAATCTGCTCACAACAGGAGCTGGGTGGATGTGTAGAGATATTACACCATTACTTCAATGGAACACGAATTTAAAAAAAGGTTTAAATCCTCAAGATCTCCGAGTGTTCTGCTGATTTTCAGATTTCCTAATAAGGTTCCATAGAGAGAACAACTCTTGCGTGACTGTTGACCCGACCATTATTCCTCTTACTTTATTACTCACACAGACACACATACATTCAGGCTACTGTTGATAAGCCAGCACTCTCCCATGACCCTTTGCTCCTGTCCTCGCCGTGAAGGGTTGTGGATAACAGGCTAGCACAGCAGGGCTCTAATTTAATGAGGTGCAGAATAATTGTGTTAGTGTATGTTGGGCATGGAAGGAGGATCCCCAGCAGGGGTTTCTCTCACTAAATGTTCCCATGTTCCCAAGTGGTCACCGACACAGCTCTCTCACTGTAACATGTATAATGTGTGCAGATCACCCTCCAGATCAGTTTTCCAAGGTATGAATTCTTGTTTCTGTTACTTTAATTAACAGAATAATTAAGACCCAGCAGCACAGTGGTTCAGTGGTTAGCACTGTCAACTTACAGCAAGGAGGCTCCCAGTTTGAACCTGACGTGAGCCTTTCTCTGTGGAGTTTGCGTGTTCTTCCCCTCAAGACAGGCTTGACAGATTAATTGTTGACTCTAAATTGGCTGTGGATGTGGCATAAAGGGCTAAAGTGGATAAAATCAAGCATGTGTGGTTAAAAGTGACATTTAGTTCAGGTGTCAGAGTAGCTCACAGTCTAACCACATGACCGTATGCCTTAGGGCTGAAATTAGTGGCCCAGGCTCGAGTCTGACCTGTGACCCTGCATGTCTTCCTCTAGCTCTTTCTTCATACTTTCCTGTCTGCTCTTCACTGTTGCACTATCCAATAAAGCCGGAAAGGCCAAAAGAAAAAAGTGACAAGCATTGTGAGTGGTCGGTAAGAGCAGAACAGCCATTAACTAATAAATATTATATAAATGACATTCTATTTCATCCCAAGTCCAAATGACTGGGACCCCTTCCATTGCCACAGTGGAAGGTCTTATGGTTACATGCTCATATATTGAATAGTTAAGTTGATCCAAGCAGCTCAGATTGTGTTGTGAATGTTGTGCAACCTGCTAATTGGAACGTTGGTGGTTTAATCTTTCCCTCCTCCATGTGGAAGTGACATTCTACTAAACCCCAGAGTTGTGTGTGGGTGTGCCTGATAGATATAAACTGCTGTTTGAATTTTGGTAAATGTGGCTCATAGGAAAAAGCACTTTGAATGGACAATAAAACAAGAAAAGTGCTTTATAAATATCACATCATTTGCATGTGTATCATTACTTATTGCAGCCGTTTTAGATGCAGTAAAAACAGTTCCTGTATCTAGTGTGCCATGGTGACCTATCTAAGTGTGGGCACATTGCCTTTTAGACAGGGATCTAATCATCTCTGGGCCTGACTGTATAAAAGGAATTCATTGGATTTTCATTAAAATAAACCCACACTGCAGATTTCCTCAAATCCATAACTGTTTTACAACTTCTTTTATGTCCAACATTAACCCTAGAAGTCATCCTCACAGAGTTATATCGAGTAAACAAAACAGTTGTCTTTATACTAAAATGTTATTTTTAATTGTTTGCAGAGTCCAATGTAATGGCCCTGAAAGCACTGGGCTCATACTGTATGTCAAACCCAGACAATGGTGCAGGACTGCAATAAAACAGAAATCTACCTGTTTTAAGGCAGCGAGGAAGAAGGGAGTCCAAGATGTAAATAATTAGAATGCACAAGGATACACAAGGCCATCCATCTTCTTCTCTTATCCAGGGTCAGGTCATGGGGGCAGCAGCCTAAGTAGAGAAACCTAGACCTCCTTCTCCCCAGTAACTTCCTTCACCTTATCCTCACCTCAGCTGACTCCTTTTGATGTGGAGGAGTAGGAGCTCTGCTCTCGGCCCCTCTCGAATGACTGCACTCCTTACCGTATCTCTTGCACCTGACAAAGTATGAAAAACTAAAACTAATACAAACTAAACTAAAACTAAGCATTAAACCAAAAATAAAAGTTCATAAAAATGAACAAAACTAATTAAAACTAACTGAATTAGAGAAAAAAAAAGTAAAAATGAACTAAACGATAATGTAAAATACAAAACTATTATAACCCTGCTCATATCCATCACTTGTATCTATGATTTTGACAATAAACTACCACAATAAAAGAGGGGTTACATAACATCCGAAACAGGGACAGAGAAAACACCCATACAAACTCAAACTATAACCTAAAGGTGCAAAACACAGTGCTGTGAAAAAGGATTTGCCCCTGACTTTCTTTTTTTTTTTTGCATATTTGTCACATGTTTGAGATCATCAAACAATTTTTTAATATTAGACAAAGTATCAAAAAGCAAAATGCAGGCTTGAATTAATGGTGATTAACCACATTTTTGGAATGCTGAGTTCAATTTCACCTGTCACATCCAGGCCTGATCATTGGTAGACCTGTTCAATGAAGAACTCACTTAAATAGAACCTGTTTCACAGAGTGAAGTAGTCTAAGATCTCTAAAAGCAACCTGACATGCCGAGATCTAAAGAACCACTAGAACAGCTGAGAAACAAAGTTGTTAACATCTATCAGTCTCAAAAGGTTGCAAAGCCATTTTTAAGACTTTGGGACTCCAGAGAACCATGGTGAGAGTCATTGTCCACAAATGGAGAACACAGTGGGGGACCTGCCTATGAGTGGCTGACCTGCCAAACTTACTCCAAGAGTGCATTGATGACTTATACAGGAGGGTACAAAAAACCCAGAGCGACATTTAAAGAACTGCAGACCTCACTTGCCTCACCTGAGGTCAGTGTTCATGATTCAACAATGAGGAGGACACTGGGCGTGAATGAGATCCATGGGAGAATTCCAGAGTGAAAACCACGACTGATCAAAGATAATACAAAGGCTTGTCTCACATCTGCCTGAAAACATTTTGATAATCCATGTAGAAGTAAAATTGCATTTCATAAAAAACTTCATACCAACAGTCAAACGTGGTGGTAGTGTGATGGTCTGGGGCTGCTTTGCCGTTTCAGGACCGGGATGACTTGCCATAATTTATGGAAGCATGAGTTTTGCTTTCTACCAGAAAATCCCGAAGGAGAATGTGTCGACCATCAGTTCATGCACTCATGCTAAAGTCTACCTGGGTTAGGACACACCAGCGAGTCCACCTCTGAGGTCAAATTCTGGACTTAAATTCAATTAAGATCCTTTGGCATAATCTAAAACAGGTCGTTCATGCTGAGACCTCCTCCAGTGTGGCTGAATTTAAACAATTCTGTGGAGAAGAGTGGGCCAACATTCCTCCAAGTGATGTGAGAAAATCATCGCCAGTTATCACAAAAGCTTGACTGCAGACTTTCACATAGAGCCAGGCAGGTTTGAATAGTTTTTTTTCCTTAGTAATTGAATAATTTCCCATTGTATTTACTCAAGTTCTTGTTGTCTAACATTAAAATTAGTTTGATGATCAGAAACATATAATTGAGAATGTGCAAAAAAAGGGGGGCAAATACTTTTTTTTCCCCAGCACTGTAAATGAAAAGTAAATTATAACCTAAGAACCAAACAAACACCTTATAAACCAAGAATTCAGTGTCCAAAAACCCAAAACCCAGGCCCGTGACAGCAGTCTGGATTAGAGTGTAGTGTCTGATTCTTGTAGATTGACTCCTTAAATCAGAAAACCAAACCCCAGGTCCATGAACCCCCATGGTTTTGTGAAATCCTAGATCAGAGTTTGAGGTGGCGTGTCTGATGTGTGCACCTGAATAACAACGAGCTGTATGGTCGTTTCTTTTGTAGCTTGTTGACACCAGTTTCACTTTTTTAAGCCAGTTACTTCTCAGTTGAGATGTAGGGAGCGGAGAGTAGGAGCAGGGAAAAGCATGAGCATCCCCACCCACCCACCCACCACCCCCACCACCCCCACCCATGCATAACCATGTGCGCTGCTTTATAAGTAATGTGTAATTCTTAGTGAGGCAGGTGGTTAGCTTGGTAAAACAGAATGCACTGTGAGAAATAACAAGTTTGTGTATGTGCACCTCTGTCTTCCTTTCATTTATTCCACCCTTTTCTATCTGCTTTTCATTTTACACATTATATTAACCTCCCCGTTCCACTCTTGCTCTTCCTGGTTTACTCTCCCTTATTCTCTTTGCAGCAATGCACCTGTTTGGCCTAAACTGGCAGCTTCAGGAGAGTGAGGGATATGGAGCATTTGAAAACGGAGGTGGAGGAAGAGATACAACTTCGAACACTTTTATGGTGTCTACAGACAATAGTGAGTGTCTCTTTCAGTCGTTTTTATTGCCCTTTCTTCTGACATTAAAAGCAACAAAGACTGTGGAAAAAGGTTTCTACTCCAATTAGAGATCAGTGGTGCAGCGAGGTGAAATCCTTAAAGCTGAGAGGTCATTAGAACGTAGTTACCACCTTCAGTGTTTACAACACATCACAATCTGTCAATCACTCTGAGAGGCTGGGATTTCTGTCCAGCCCTTTTGAGGATACTCTGATACTGATATCACTTCAGTGTTTGGCTTGGCCTCATGACATGTACATGCATGCATGTGCCCCGCACACACACACACACACATCCATACATACATACACTTTATACTAGTTATCCAACATGTCAGGGTCAGCAGTCTGAGCAGAGAGATGCACAGACCACCTTCTGCCCAGACACTTCTTCCGGCACTTTTGTGGGAACACTCAGGCATTCCCAAGCCAGCTGAGAGACGGGACCTCTCCAGCATGTCCTAGGGTCAGTCCACGAGCCTCATCTATACTGGATATGCCCAAAACACCTCACCTAGAAGGGATCCAGGTAGGCATCGCCAGTCAGATGCCAAAACCCCCTCTCAACTGCCTTCTTTCGATATGGGAAGTCTCGCGGCCCTAACCTGAGTCCCTCTGGACAGATTGGAGGAAATTGAGACACAAGTGGGAACAGTCCAGGGCAGGGCAGACAAAGAAGGGAGGGGAGAGCACAAAGTAAAGCAACTAGATACAAACCAACAAACCTATTATAAAAACATGTAATCAATAGCATGCATGCACTTTTTTTTCTTATGCCGCCATCCATGGCATTATTCTTGAAAGCAGCCTGACCTTACTTTCAGAGCTCAAAAGTTATTTTGCAGGGAGATTTCTAGATTAACAGCATTGTAGAGGAAACCACAGCAGTATTGTCACTGTACCGGGTAAAAGAAATGAAGGAGCAAAAGCCACTGGTGCTCGCTGAAGCTGACCTCATCCTGTCACTCATGCCTTTGTGAAAACACATAATGTGCAGCAGGGTCTGTTCTGTGGTTATTCTCTGTCATTGTCAGCCTGTCACTGTCTTTTAGTTTAATGTCTCAGTTTCCTCTGCATTTGTTGCCCTTTTTTTTATCTATCTTGTTCTCCCTTTTCTTCTCCTCCGTGCTCGTCCCTTCTATTCAAAACCACAAAGCAGTGCCGGTTGAAACTGAAAGTGAGCGAGATGATGACGGCACACTGAGTGCTGAAGGTTTACTGCAAGTTGTGAGGAGCTCTGTTCTTCTTGGCTTGGAAGTATAGAAGGGCAACAAGTGAAAAATGTTTCCTTCTGCTGACAGAGTTCGTTCCCGTAACTCTAAACTTCCAGCTGTTCTACAGCACAAGACTCCATTTAAATATGTTTTATGACCCTAAAACAAGTTATAGATCAGTGGTAAAGAAAAGAAAAAGAATTAAAACACTCAGGTTTAAATTATGTAGACAAGGACTGTGATAAGTTAAGAGTAAAGATAGCAGAAAATGGGTTTACTTCAGCAGATTTACTTCTGCACAGTTGCTTCTTTAAACAAAATCTCCACTCCTGTTATGACATGTATACACGTGTGAGAGAGCGTTATTATATTACAAGCCCATTAATTTCAGTAGAACTGAGAGAAGTGTAGAAAGGTTCGAGGTGTGTGTGTGTCCTGCATAAGAAATAATTTGTGTTTGTGTGTCTGTGAGCTGAGCTTAAACACGTGTGCTATATGCAGCAGCTCATATAAGTGTGACTAATGCGTATTATGTCTAGACAACCCATAAATATTACACATATTCACACACCCTCATACAGTATTCACACATCTGAGTCAGTGTTGGTTAACTGTCCAGATGTTGTGACTCAGGCTGTAATATTATGAAGAGGAAAAGGCCTATGAGATTACAAACTCCACAAAATTACAGTGGTACAACCACTCCAGCTTCACTCTGCACAAACTGGAAGCTAGAAACTAAAGAAACACACGCGGGTGTGTGGAAATTCAAAAGTCACTTTCCCGACTAAGATAACTTTGAATGAAGTTTAATTTAGCAGAGGATTACTCTTACTTCAGCCAGTGTGCTTTATTAAAGTAATACAAAGTTTTTGAAGTGAGGAATGAAACCGTGATTCTTTTTGGGGTGGAAAGATTTTCATAGCACATGATTAGTGTTGCCATTCATGCCCAAATTAGACAAAATGTAACTGAGTGAAAAAGTCACTTAATGTTAACTTATATGTACTTAATATTATGGTATAATGCATTTCGCTCAAACTTTAGTTAGCGAAAGAGATTATTTAGCAGTCAGTATTTTATACATGTTTCACCTGAGTGACAGGTATGTTTTTATATATATATATATATATATATATATATATATATATATATATATATATATATATATAAGTATAATATATATAAGTATATATATATATATATATATATGTATATATATATATACATGTGTGTGTATATATATGTATATATATATATATATATATATATATATAATATAAAATATCCAGCATGATTTTTTTCCTCATTGAGGTGTGATGTGTTTTCAAGGTGCTACTTTTATATATATTTTTAAGCAGTGTATATACTTTAACACGTCCATTTGTGTGGCCTACTTTACAAGCACTCATTTGATTTAAGGGGCAGAAAAGGCATTCTGCATTCAGAAATATGCAGCTTTACTTTGCATGTAATTATAGTTTGAACACTGTAGAAATATTATAGCTGTGAAAAAAATAAAAAAGCATCATTCACATTTCATGGATTCTCAGTGTGGTCTGTTTTTCCTTCTGCAGGTAAGATGTTTCTTCTAGAGAACAACACTATAGACACAGGAGAGGTGGATGTGGGGAGGCGAGCCATACAGGACATACCTCCTGGTTAGTCATGCACACAGATGCACATGGATAGGATCTATGATTAATACTCTGTAAACTCAGTGAAACATCTCTAACACACTATACGAATTTGAAAGATTGTCTTCAGTGTGGATTCAGTGTCTTCAGGTCATCGATGGCTTCAGGTTTTAATGTGATTGAATTATGCTGTGTTTTACTGGCATGTTTCTGTCAGTGATTTGTGTCAGTGATTATAGACATTCGAACAATAATAATTCTCTCTGTTGAGTGTGTTAATTAAATCTGGGACTACCACACTCGTGGTTATTAATCTTATTATAATAACAATGAACTGTAATTACAAATGTGAAGGAATGACTCAAGTGAACTGGATCACATTACTGAGTGACTCAGATTAACCAGGTTTACCACCACTAATGGGAGATGAAATCACACCACAGCAACAGAGAAGCCTAAAGGTTTCTAAGAAGAAAACTCAGTTTACTTGTGTGTTGCTATTTGGCGTAGAAAAGGGGAATTTCTGAAAGCGAGTATTTACATAAACCACTGGCGTCGTCTCCTGGTGTGTTTCTTTGTTCAAGGTGTGTTTTGGAGGTCCCAGCTATACATTGACCAACCACAGTTCCTGAAATTCAACATCTCCGTCCAGAAAGATGCTCTCGTTGGTGTGTATGGACGCAAAGGCCTACCGCCTTCACATACACAGGTTGGTCACGCAGATACTTACATATTCATGTTACTTTTTGTTTGTTTTTTATTCTTCTAGCTCAAGATAGTGACAAGGGAATACAAAGGTTACCAGACATACCCCCAGTACCTAGCCCCAAACTGAATCCTGGAGAAACACCCACTAACATACTGGAGAGTAGAAAACGTGCATGACACTGGAGTGAATGTGCCAATTTTTACACTATCATTTAAAAAATGTACAGTGCAGTGCAACAGTCTTGAGTCACCCTTTATTTCTTTATATTTTTCTTCAAAGAACAGACATCCTTGTCATTTTTTGACATTGATCCTGAGCGATATTTCTCCAGTGTTTCTGAAGGTCTTTCAGAGTGTTTCTTTGGACATTGGCTGCTATTTTCAGTGGATTCATTTTGTTTGTTTGTTTGTTGAACCACTTATCACTGACCTATGAATCATGCAAGCAAAAAGGGATAAACAAGTGTTATGTCTGCACTTAACCGAAAACTTGACAAAGAACCAATTCTCGTCATGTCGGCTGAATGAGCACTCTGAAATCAGACTCTGTATACCAGAAGCAGTTTGAAAAAGTTGATTAAAAGACAACAAGTTGTTTATGGAGAACTGGAGGAGAGCTTGAGTCGTGATTAATTCAGTGACGACCAGAAGGAAGCTCTGTGGAAGAGAGGAAAGAAGAGGAGTAGCTTGGGCTAAGATGAACCGAATGATAACGACACAAAATAATTAGAGGGTAGTGTGGCCCAGGAGGGTTTTTCACAAGGGCAGTGCAGAGTGGGCAGGCAGGTGACTTGGTCAGTTCTTCTCTTACGGGTTTCAGATATTTTCGGAGCAGGGGCTGGAGGCAGCTCCTCAGAGCAGCAAACAGGAAAACAGAGCAGGGATTCAAATGAATGGAGAAAATAATATTGAAAATGATCTTCTGGGGATCTGCTGCTTATCCAGCCTTCAAATATTTCAGGGGTTGAGAAGAACTGACTAGAGAGCAATACTCCACCCAAAGGCAACGGCACCACTTCTTAGAGGAAAAAACAAAAAAGAAAAGGCAGAAACCTGGCCATGCCAATTTTAAACTGTATCTTATGCACTTTGTTGCTAGCAGTCTGTCACAAAAAAACAACACTTGTTCCAATTTCTTTACTTGAATCTATGAAAAATGATGAAGATAGCACAGTTTAACATAATGCATAAAATAGTATTTTTGCGCCAACAAGGTGATTCCCAAAGTGATACTAGCCAAAAATTTGGCATATCTTGGCACGTTGTGTCGTGTATCCTTAAAAATATTTGAGGAAATTAGACAAGTAGAGGACAAGACAAAGAAGTGGCAAATCTGTCTCTGCAAATGACGAGAATCTGACAGTCATGCCAAGGAATAGGAAACAATCCAGTAAAGCCCTGCCACAGGACCCTTGGAATGAGCCATCTACTGTTTGCTTAATCCTCATCACAAATGGTCTCAATAGAAGTCTTTCCTAGGAAAGGGAAACAGGGACAAAAGGCAGAGATATGCCAAATTACACAAGAACTGCAACCCCTACTCTCCTTGCAGTGGCAGTGGGAGAGTGTTCAGTGTTCAGGGACTGCTGTGCCGAGGCTTCGGAGGGCATGTTATGAATGTTTTTTTATGAAGCACGTATCAAGGCTCGCTTCATTAAGGGTGAGTGACGTCACTGGTGACACCTGAAGCCTCGCTGGTTCAGGTAGTGGTTCGAGTGCCGGTGTGATTTCTGAACACGCAATGGATCGCTGCAAAATTTGTGTGTTAGTGTGTGTTGTTGGAGTTTCACCAGTTTGTTGTGATACAGAGGAGCTGGTTTCAGTAGAGCAGCTAAAAGGTGAAGGGTCTCCCCGCTATGGCAACACTTTGAGCTGATCTCTGCAATAAAAGGTATTACACATAATGTGCCTGTAAATAATCAAATGTGCTCCTACTATAATATTCACAAGTCTTTATTTTTTCATTCCAAAGTGAAGTGTTTGCAGGTGGGGTAGAACAGCAACACCTCTTCTGTAGACATCATCTAGGCAGAGGTGCATGTATCCAAGCCTGTACAGCACCCATGGTGTGCTGTGGGACAAACATCTTGTGTCCTGTTGGATTTATTTAAACACTGACTGAAATCATACTGACAAGTTTTTGACATTAATAGACCTCTATTACCATCATGCACATATTAATCAAAAACAGATTAATATGAAAAAGCTTCATGAGGCTTCATCTGCCCATCACTAGTTTTCAAGTGCTGCCTTGGATGATTGCTGATTGACTACAGCTGATGAGATGGATAAAGGCATGGCTGAGGGTGGCTTTGGAGACTTAGCACCACTTTAATTCAATACAATTCAATTTTTATTTATACGGCGCCACATTGCAACAAACAGTCGCCTCAGGGGCACTTTATATTGTAAGGTAAAGACCCTACAATAATTACAGTCAAAACGACCCCCAGAGAATAATAATAACTAAAGAATAAATGCAGAGTGGTGTATAAACAGAGTGAAAAGAGTTGAATGAATGAAACACTGCGTGCATCATGGGTACCCCCAGAAGCCTAGGTCTATAGCAGCATAACTAAGAGATGGTTCAGGTTTGAAGCCTAATCTTAAAAAGAAAGAGGGTGTCTGTCTCCTGAATCCAAATTGGGAGCTTTAATACCTATGGTATGCTCTAGTCTCTTCTAAAATTTTAGCAGCACAACCACAAGCCTATAATTAGCTAAGACAGCTGGGTCAAGTGATGGCTTTTTAAGTAGTGGTTTAATTACAGCCACCTTGAAGGCCTGTGGTACATAGCAACTAATAAAGACAGATTGATCATATTTAAGATTGAAGCATCAATAATTGGAAAGACTTCTTTGAACAGTCTAGTAGGAATGGGATCTAATAAACATGTTGATGGTTTGGAGGAAGTAACTATTGAAGTTAACTCCAAAAGATCAACTGGAGCCAAAGAGTCTAAACAAATACCAGCAGTGCTGAAAGCAGCCGAACATGAAGATAAATCTTGGAGATGGTTTTGAATAATTTTTCCTCTAATGTCTAAAATTTTATTTGTAAAGAAATCCATGAAGTCATTACTAGTTAAAGTGAAAGGAATACTGGGCTCTACAGAGCTCTGACTCTTTGTCAGCCTGGCTACAGTGCTGAAAACAAACCTGGGGTTGTTCTTATTTTCTTCAATTAATGATGAATAGTAAGATGTCCTAGCTTTATGGAGGGCTCTTTTATAGAGCAACAAACTCTTTTTCCAGGCTAAATGAGCATCTTCTACTTTAGTGAGACGCCATTCCCTCTCCAGCTTACGGGTTATCTGCTTTAAGCTGCGCGTTTGTGAATTATACCACGGAGTCAGGCACTTCTGATTTGAGGCTTTCCTTTTCAGAGGAGCCACAGTATCCAAAGTCGTACGCAGTGAGGATGTAAAACTATTGATGAGATAATCTACCTCAGTGGGAGCAGAGTTTAGGTAGCTGCTCTGCACTGTGTTGGCACATGGCACTGAAGTGTCACGGCTGAAAGCTGCGGGGCGGGAGGGAAGAAGGCAGGACCCCAAATGCAGAGCTCCGGGAATACAGGTTTAATAACGGATGTGGAAAACACAAAGCACACAGGAACTCCCCCTGGGAAATACACAAGTTAGGGGGAGACCGGGGAGACCAGGAAACACAAAGGGACTACAGCAGGGAGCAACCACTACGTATGACACGACAACCAGGCACAGAAAACACCGGACTTGAATACACAGGAGGGAACACAGGTGATGCACATTACACAGATGAGACAGGAGGAAGCAAACTGAACAGGACACACAGAGACCACAAGACTACCAAAATAAAACAGGAAGGGACAGGACCAGGAACACACAGAAACATCAGGGACCAGAGAAACAAGGAAACAAAACTGAAAACACTGGGCCACAGGCCCAGGACCATGACATGAAGAGCATAATAATGAAGGAATTAGATCCTTAAACTTAGTTACAGCACTTTCAGAAAGACTCCTACTGTAATAAAACTTATTCCCCACTGCTGTGTAATCCATTAAAGTAAATGTAAATGTTACTAAGAAATGATCAGACAGGAGGGGGCTTTCAGGGAATACTGTTAGGTCTTCAGTTTCTATGCCATATGTCAGGACAAGATCCAGAGTATGATTAAAGTGGTGGGTGGGCTCCTTTACATTTTGACAGAAGCCAATTGAATCTAATAATAGATTAAATGCAGTGTTGAGGCTGTCATTTTCAGCATCTACATGGATGTTAAAATCACCCACTATAATGATTTTATCTGAACTGAGCACTAAATCAGATAAAAAGTCTGAGAAATCAGACAGAAACTCTGAGTAAGGACCAGGTGGATGATAGGTAATAACAAATAAAACAGGTTTTTGAATTTCCCAGTTAGGGTGGACAAGACTAAGAGTCAGGCTTTCAAAAGAATTCAAACTCTGTCTGGGTCTTTGATTAATTACTAAGCTGGAATTGAAGATTGCTGCTACTCCTCCTCCTCGACCTGTGCTTCGAGCATTCTGACAGTTAGTGTGACTCGGGGGTGTTGATTCATTTAAACTAACATATTCATCCTGCTGTAACCAGGTTTCTGTAAGGCACAATAAATCAATAAGTAAATCTTTATGTCAGACATATAAAACAACAAACCAGTATATACACATACACATACTGGTGTGTACATATACACATTAACATACGTATGTGTATACACACACACACACACACACACACACACACACACACACTTTTGTTGGTCTACCTGAGCGTGGCTTGGTTTAAATAGAATCCTTCATTTTCCATTTGTTAGTTTAAACATTGCTGATTGGCACTCTCATTATCTTGGATATAATTTTTATCCTTTTCTTGTTTTATAAAGTTCAGCTATCTTCTATCTTCTCCTGCAGATCCTTTAATCCTTTTACTTTCCCCATGGCTCTGAATCTGACATCAATGCAGCACTGGATGAAACATGCAGGGGTCTGTCAGGAGCCCTGAAACTCGCTGATTTTTATACTAACACACACTAATTACAAGCAGCCATCCTCACCTGTGATCCATTTATCTTTAGTCACCATTTAAACCTGTGTATGCTAACATGTCAAAACTTCCATGGTATGCAAACCTTTGATCCAGGTCATTTGGGTAGTTTCTGTTGTCATTATGATCTAAAAAGTTCAAGTACAGTTGTTTCATAATAAATGCCTTCACCCAATGACTAACCATGAGTGAAAGAAAAGTTTAATTCATATTCTGTGAAAATGGAAAAAAAAGAAAAAAATAATCACGTTTTATCAAGGTATGTAGACTTTTGAGCACAACTGTACTTAGGAGGTAGGAAAGGGATATAACAGTGAGTATTTATGGTTTGGGTCTGCATTTCATGTTAGGGGTCTAGTCAGAACTGGTGGAATTATGAACGTAGAAATGCTGATGTTTCTTCACTTCAAAAATTGACCAAGTCTCACAATCTTATATTCAGCCAAAAAAATATTTTTGATGTTGTTTTGAGAGTGATATACTAAGCAAGAGCTGAATGTGTAAGATTATTAAACTTGTTTTGTCAAAAACCTAGATAGATAGTGTTCTAGTTGGTAACTATGTTTGCACATATCTCAGGAGGAACTCTCTAAATTCATTAGGTTTCTTGGCTGCCACTTGACAACTTGAAGTTTCAGCTCCCTCCACAGATTCTCTATAGGATTAAGGTCTGGGGACTGGGTATGCCACTCCATGACTTTAATGTGCTTCTTCTTTAGCCACTTATTTGTTGCCTTGCCAGTAGGTTTTTGGTATTGTCATGCTGGATGACCCAACCACAACCCATCTTCAGTGATTGAGGGAAGAAAAGTTCTGGTCCAAGATTTTACGGTACATAGCTCCATCCATTGGCCCCTCAATGTGGCGATGCTGTCCTTTACCCTTAACAAAGAAACAGCCTCCTCTGTTTCCTCCTCTGTGCACGACTGTGAGCATGTGTTCATTGGGTCACACTACATTTCTTTTCCTCCAAACACGCCGGCTTGAGTTGATGCCAAAGAGCTTGATTTTGGTTTCATCTGACCACAGGACGTTCTCCCAAGCCCTCTCAGAATCATTTAGAGATGTTCACTGGAAACCTAAGACAGGCATTTACATATGCCTTCTTGAATAGGGGCGCCTTGTGGTCTTGTGTTGCAAATGGTGTTCTTGGTGACTGTGGTCCTAACTGCCAGCAGATCATTAACAAGCTCCTCTAGTGTAGTTTTGGGCTGATCCACCACCTTTCAGGATCTTGCACGGAACCGAAGAATGAGGGCGATTGATGGTCATTTTATATCTCTTCCATTTCCAAATAATCACACCAACAGTTGTCACCTTCTCACCAAGCTTCTTGCTGATGGTCTTGTAGCCTATTCCTTTACACACATACAGTAATGATTGATTTGTAATCTGTGTGCCCATCTTTGGGAGCCACAATTCTGGCTTGGTTATAGGGAATCAAATACTTATTTCACTCAATGACATGCAAATCAATATATAACTTTTATGTAATGTGTTATTTTCTGGGTTTTTGGTTGATATTCTGCCTCTCTCCGTTAAAATGAAAATACCATAAAAATTAAATGGTAAATGGACTGGTTCTTATATAACACTTTTCTACTCAAGCTCTCAAGATGCTTTTTTACAACGTGTCATTCCCCCATGTACACACACATTCATATAAGCAGTTTCTTCTACATTTAAGTGCTTCTTCTCTATTTCACACACATTCACACTCCAACAAACACATGCGAAGCAATATGGTGGTTAGTATTGTGCCCAAGGATACTTTGGCACGCAGCAGCACTTTTTTCTACATCTAAGTGCACTCACACTCCAATGAATGCATCAGAGAAGAACTTGTGGGTCAGTATAAATGGGTTCCCAAGGATACTTTGGCATGCAAACTGGAGCAGCCAGGGATCGAACCAACAACCTTCTAGTTAGTAGATTATCTGCTCAACCTCTACTCAGCCAGGAGGTGTATTAGAGACTGTTCATATCTTTATAAGTAAGGAGCTTTACAAATTCAGCAGGGAGTCAAATAATTATTTCCCCCATTTCACAATGCCACCGTATCACAGCTCAGTGTTAGCACTTTAGATGATATTCAGCTGAATATCATAAACTCATACAGTCAAGTTCCCATTACTCCACTTTAGTGCCTTTTTGTCCTTCTTTTTTTCTCACCATTCCCTTCGTATCCCAACCAGTAAAAGCAGATGGTTGCCACTCCCTGAGCCTAGCTCTGCTGGATTTTTCTTCCTGTTAAAAGGGATTTCTTCCTTTCTGCTGTCACCAAGTGGGGAATTTGGAGTTTTCTCTCTGTCTCTAATATCGTACGGTCTACACCTGAGAATACAAAATGCCGTGAGATGGCTGTGAATTTGCTGTGTATGGAGTGGAGTGAATTAATGTGTATTTTTTGTCTCTTTATTTGCGTGCAACACGTCTTCAAATAAAATAAATAAATAAATAGAATTCTGAATCATTGTAGGTGAGTGTGATAGAGCAGCAGGAGTAAGAGAAAAAATAATCAAGCAGGAACAAATAGATTAAATCAGTTAGTAAGTCAATTGCTAAAAATGTCATATTTAGCTTGAACCTACAGAAAATGTCAGGGGTCACCAAATGCATCAGAGTTTAATGTTTTAATAACATAACTGTCTAGTGCATATTCCATAGATATCCATTGATTATGTCATCCAGAGAGTTCAACTGGCGATGGTCATGATGATTCATGTCTCCTTGATAGAAGTCAATAATCAGACCGACTTGCATTGCTGTCCTTGTACCATTGGTACCTTCCAGAGTGACAAAAACTGGACATGCTGAATATCAACTCTGAAGCTTAAGGAGTATAGTGGTTAGGTTGTTACAGCTGATATTTTAGGCTGATCTGTCTTGTTTTAAATCCATGATGCTTTCATCATTGTGCATTTTTGTGTTCCAGTATGACTTTGTGGAGCTGCTGGATGGTAGTCGGCTTATTTCTAAAGATAAACGAGCACTCAGTGACACTGACACGGGACATGCACATCTGGCTGGTTCTTTCGAAGAAGATTCTGGGGGAGGAACTCGACATACTCGCTCGGTGAATGTGTTCGAGGCAGGTTTCATCCAGTACCTCGACACTGGAATCTGGCATCTGGCGTTTTACAATGACGGGCGTAACACAGAGCAAGTCTCCTACAATACCATCATCATAGGTGAGACATGCTTGTACTTACTGGTAAGTTACTGCAAGCATGTGTAAGTGCACTTCTTCAAAGCATTGGCCCAACATATATGATACCAGCTTGTTGTAATAATAGTAATAATAATAATAATAATACCAAAAAGTACAAAGCAAGCTCGGCAGCACAGTGGTGTGGGGGTTCACATTCAACTCTTTGAAGTAACTTTTCACCTTTCACTCTCCAACCAAATTGTGCACTAAATGACTAAAAATGTGAAATGTCAGGAGTACAAATTATTATTCTTGCTTTTTTTAATGCTGTCATTCTTTCTTTTTATGCCCTTTTTAGGGAAGTAAAGTCTAAATGAATTTGACAACTAAATCTGTTGAGGCTCCGACATGACCTGCAATTGTACAAATGTTTAACCTAATACTAATATGCTGCAGAAAATTGTGAAGGTGTGTGTGTGTGTGTGTGTGTGTGTGTGTGTGAGGGAAAGAGTAGTTGTGGTAATTGGATGTTAGAATGCATTGATTGAACTAACTGGCTATGACTACGGCAACAACAGAAGTACAGTCACACAGTGTGTTATTTGTTAATCTGTATCCTTACTGATAGACAAAGACATCCAACCCAGTTAATTTGCATCTTTGAACAGTCTCTCTCTCCTCTCTCTCTCTCGCTCTTAATCAGATTCGATTATGGAGTGTCCACAGAATTGCCATGGAAACGGTGATTGTCTCTCAGGCATATGCCATTGTTTCCCAGGATTTCTGGGGCCTGACTGCTCTCGAGGTAAACACACAAACTCGGTGCCACCTATAGGGAAGCAGTAATTGTTGTAAGCTCGTTATCGAAGCAGTGAATGTGAATCACTTTTCTTTGGAATCAGGAGGATCAGGAAAGAAGTGTCTGTTGGGATATAGCAGTTGTATTAACTGATGATTGCTATATCCCAGTCCCCTTAGAATTATAAGGTTCTATCTGGATTCTGACCAGTTTTGAGATATTAAATGATAGAACCTTATAATACCAAGTTAAAGCTTGATTTTGCAGATAGAACAGCCAAAGTTCTATATAATTGAAAAAAAATCTCTTACATATTGTTGATTAGCAGTCAATGAATAAGAATGTGACAATAAGTCAGTTTTATCAGAAACGTCAGCTAGAACCTTATAATTCTAAAGGGACGTATAACTGGCCAAAATAGAGACAAATGAAGTGATGCTGGACGGCAGATTAACGGGACAGGAGTGCAGACGCTTCAGAACTCGTCTTTCAGTCCTCCAGTTTTAAAGATTTATTCAGCATTAAAGTAATCCAGTGACAGCTGCCAGTATTTCCACTGATACACAGCAAACAATGCTGATACTTAATTCACCAATCCAATCTTTATTTTCCAAATGATAAACAAACACAGTTTAAAACAGCTATTATGTTGCTGCCATGGTGTAACTGAGTAACGCAGTAACCTGAGCTCAAATGTCAGGTGACGTGAGCCAGCGGGATTCAGCTCAGAGCGCAGCGACGAGCGCGTGACGCTGCAGCCGATCACACGAAGCAGACACTGTGTTCGTGGCTGCTGAGTGCTACGCGTGCGGGTTGTTGAATTTACGCACGAGGAATGTACCTGCAAGCACCAACTGAAATTATTTGCTCGGATTATGTTTTTTGACTTTGGACATAAATATTCCATAACTCGCTCTCCTCCTCTGGAAGGCTTTGATCAAATCAGGACCTTTATCAAAAGAAGAGTGTGTTTTCAGCCTAAAAAGTGTTCTTTCCTTAATCGGTCAAGAACAGCTGAGATTCTAGACTGAAAGGTTACGTTAAATATTTGTAGCACAGGAGATTTAGGACTTAATGGCATTTTAGTCAATCTGAATCCATCTTAGTTGTTTGCACAGTGCAGACACTGTAGACTTAGAGCTTAAGTTCAATTATCTGACTCGCTGAGAGATGCCAGTATGTGTGATCCAATTCATACATTTGCCACAGCATCCTGTCCGGTACTGTGCAGCGGTAACGGTCAGTACTCCCGTGGACGGTGCCAGTGCTACAGTGGCTGGAAAGGTACTGAGTGTGATGTGCCAGCCAACCAGTGCATTGACATCCACTGCGGAGGACATGGTATCTGCATAATGGGGGCCTGCATCTGCAACACTGGCTATAAGGGAGAAAATTGCGAGGAAGGTAAGAATAGTGCTGTCATCAGTTCTGTATGATGTTTGTGACAGTAGTGACTCTGGCACATTTTGGTTCATGGAGATGCTCCACCATATGATTCAATTCCAAGTAGGGTAACCGATTTGCAAATGACCCTTACAAATTGTTCAGGTCAATTTTGTCCATTTTAACATTTGACAACAATAAAATTCCCTAAATTTCACAGCCTGAAATTTGATGTTTTTTCTTAAAGTGACCCAAAGTAGTAATCCAGAATTATGTATAAACACTTATTACGAGGGAATTCTTCGCCCTGGTCAAAACTGACCCCGACTACTATGAAGACCTGACATGTGTAAGGGTAAAACTTATAGAATGGATCAGCATTTACTTTAAGATTGTGGTAATATCTAGGATTCTGATGATTTTGCTGTTAATATTATCTCTGCATGTTGGCCGAGAGAGAGAGATAGATAGATAGATAGATAGATACTTCATTGATCCCAAAGGAAACTAAGGTATCCAGCAGAGTGAATACAGGCAGTTGGGTAGAATACAAACAATGGAGGTAGCTGTATAAATTATACAAACTATACTAACAACACACTAACTATACTATATACAAAACACACTGAGGTGTACAAGAGCTTAGTGCTCTGAAACCAAGAAATCAAAGCAAAGAATAGAGTCTCACACAGAAAATACAGCATACAATATGAAATAATCATAAACATCATGTGTGTAGACAGTCATTGAGTCATTCACAGGCTGCCTGTTATTAGCTCTGACTCTATGTGGACTTATTTTTCTAAACTGTGTGGCACAAGTTTGAGTTTTTAAATTGGAAGCCCTTTGAACAGCAGGCAGGGCGCTCTTGGTCAAAGGTTATTTTTGGTCTTTTTGTTATTTTTTCTCCATTTTTCTTCGTTGTTACTGAATGCAGCAACGGAGCCCCTCCCAGCTGTTAGGACTGCTATGCTTTCTGGCCAGCTACCTCACCCAGCATGCCATTTGGCAGTGCAATTTTGTAAATGTGCCGTTATTGCCAGATGCTTTACAAGTTTATGTGTGCATGATGATTGTCCTGTTGAAGAGATTTGTTGTATTAATTGTTTTCTTGTATCCATTAAAGCCTGAGCACTGAGAGGGCAAAGGCCATAGCACATCTGTTCCCTGTATTCTCCTCAGCAGCCCATAGGGCGGCTTTTGCCAGGCCTGCAGCACTTGTTCACTTCACTCATGCACAGACACGTGTACCTGATTTTCACTCAGTGTGCATTGTTATCACCTTCAGTTAATGGTGTAAAATGGCAAACTGTGGCAGACAGCAAATAAAAACTTGCCAATTCTTAAAACTTAAACCCTCTGGTGACCGTTAAAATCTACATGTAACATTTATATTAATGTGCAAATGTTACATTCATGAGTGATAGTTTTTTTCAGGCGTATATGTAAAAAGGTAAAACATTTATAAATAATCCTAGTGCTGCTATCCCTACATAAATATCACCTATTCTGCTAAGTACTTAACAGTGTAGCCCTGAAGTCATTTTATAACTCTTACAAACTAATAATCAGCTAAAATCACCGCTGCTGACTGGTATCTTATTAGATTTAGTGTTACAGCTGCATGCTTAATTAATTTAATCTGATGTGCAAGTATATATCCGCGGTAACTGTCCAATCGCTGACAGGCAATCTGGCTAAAACAAGCTGCAAACAATATGCTACACTAATTTAATCTGAATGAATCAATACTAATCTGCTGTTCACTGGTTTGATACACATATGTACTGTACCTACACAGGCATACAACAATGTTGAGGGAGGTAGTGCTCATGTAAGTACACACATTCACATTATACAAGCGTGGACCTGTGCAGAGACAGTGGTGTGCACTTACAGATGCAGAACCTACGAATACGAAAATGCATATCACAGGACAGTAACCAGATTAGGTTCAGATTAATTCAGTCATCAGTCACATTAATCCTTTGTGAATTAGTCGAAAGACAGAGGGAGAGGGAACCTGTGCCAAACAACAGAGCTTGTGTGTGTGTGTGTGTGTGCGCGTGCTCATCCCATTTACAACTGCTAATCTGAAAACTTGTGTGAACGATGCCGTGTAAGATTTACTAGAAAAATACTCCAACCTGTATATAACGTTCTTTGGTCTGTGCATGGGGAAAGTTGAAGGTTCAGCTCCGGTTGTCCACTATCTTCCAGTCTGAATCTAAGAACCTGAGATGGTAAATGGACTGCTTTATACAACATGCCTCATTCAAGCATGCATACAAGCACTGTTCTCTGTGCCTTTCTGCCTAACATTCACACTGAACACATGAGAGAGCAGCTTGGAGTTTAGTATCTTGTCCAAGGATACTTTAGTCTGCAGACTGGAGCAGCCAGGGATCGAACCAACAACCTCCTGATTAGTACTGTAAGTGAGCTGAGGTGAACCGCCTGAGCTACGACCACCCCTGAAGCAAACAGTGATTTTATGTGCAAATAATGAAATAAGCCAAGAATCCATTCATTGCTAAATATGAAAATAGAGATGAGGCTCATGAGTAAAATAATGTCATGACTGAGATTCAGAAAAGAGGGCCATGCATACACACAACTTTATATAAAACAGTATGAATGTGCACTTTTCTGACTTTGTATGTTTTCTACACAGGGTTTTATGCATCTGGCTCCAGGTAGAGCCTTTTCCATTGCTCTCAAGGGTTAAAAACCAGTTAGTGCAGCTATGTACACGTGTGTGTGTGTCCTATATATGTACTATTTAATTTACTAATTACTAATTTACTTAACTGATAATTCTCTTTGTGCACCTGTCTTCAGTGGACTGTATTGACCCCAGCTGTTCAGCCCATGGGGTGTGCATTCATGGTGAGTGCCACTGTCAGCCCGGCTGGGGTGGAGCCAGCTGTGAAATTACCAAGGCCATGTGTCCAGACCAGTGTTCAGGCCATGGCACCTACAACGCAGAGACCAGTACTTGTGCCTGCGACCAGAACTGGACTGGACCTGACTGCTCTTTAGGTGTGTGCGGCATTTATCGGTGTCCACTTTCCGTTTTCTTTCTGATTTCTTTCAGAATAATATGGAGAGAATAAACTTTCTGTGGAGGCATTTGCAAAAGCAGCATCTCACAGTGCCTCACAGAAGTAATACTTCCCAGTGCTTTACAGAATCATTATAAGGGAATGAAGAACTGAAGGGTCAGAATAAAATTGAAACAAAAAGTAGTTAAAGAGTAGAACATAATTAGGATAACAGTATTAGATATGCAACACCCTAGGTGCTGGAATACTAAATGGGGTGTATAACTTGTAAAACAAGAAGACATAAGATAAATAAAATAGTTGATTAAACCCTGTACTGAGGAAATATTAAAAGGATAAATAAAGGTACTTTAGCTAGACTAAATTTTCTAGCTAAGTGTACTCCTCTACAGAGGCACTACCCTGATAGCAAAAATACATTTTGTTAATTTCACAAGTTAGCCAAGTATTTCAAACAGTCAAGAGAAGTTTGCCTGAAGATCTAACACTGCAGCTTGGGAATAAGTATAAGGTCAATGCCATAGCTAAGGGCTAAACCACATTAAGTAATCTCAAGATGACTTACAGTCTGGTAGACACCCTGCAGTTGTAGTAGCTCCAACACAAGAGCTCTGAGTCTCGACAGTAGAGTGAGTCAGAGGGTGGCAGTCAGAACAACATGAAAAACTAGCAGATATTATAATTATTATTTATTTTTTAAGAACACAGCATCATTATTTGGAATAAATCACTGAAAATGCCAATGCCAAAACCATTGGATTTTTTTCCTCCAAAATCAGAAAGGCAAATAGAGGCAGACTATCATCGGCTAATATTAACAAAACATACCACACATAACAGAAGCACATTAAGTGTTATCTGCAAAAAGCCCACTGTCTTCTTTATGCTACTCAGTGTATCATGGGACCCCCCTCAGCAGCCTAGGCCTATAGCAGCATAACTAAGGGGTGGTTCAGGGTCACCTGATCCAGCCCTAACTGTAAGCTTGATCATAAAGGAAAGTTTTAAGCCTAATCTTGAACATAGAGAGGGTGTCTGTCTCCTGAATCCAAGCTGGGAGCTGGTTCCACAGAAGAGGGGAAAATGTTAACACGGTAAGAATTATGTGTGATATATTTGATTCTCTATCTAACTCGCTTACATCACCTAAAATGCACAGTGTGGGTGAGGCTGAGATGCCGCAACTAAACCATGTGGATATGTCTTCACATATCCTCTGCCAGAACCTCAGAACAGGCGTACAAGACCGTACAGCATGCACGTAGTTCTCAGCACAGTTGCCTGCACTTTAGGTGCATATGTTTGAGTGTGTCGTCACTTTGAAAGTGTTTAAAAAAAAATTGTCTCCAGATGTTTTGATATGGATTGATAGAAATCACGTTCCCATTTTGCAATTAGGAGAGAAACTGAATCATCAGTTTTTAGCAATAACTTATATATTTTTGATAGCAATTTAGGGGTACAGGGAGTTAGGAATTCTGTTACCCATGCAGGGATTTCTAAGTTCTGATGATTTAATTTAAACCTTGCCTGTATGATGGATCTATATTGTTGATATTCCAGAAATCTACTGTTGCTGATTCTATATTTTGAAATAAGTTCTTGCAGTGACATAAAGGTTCCATCTTGAATAACACGTTCTAGATTCTTTATTCCTTCCTCTTGCCATGCTGAAAAATTCAGTACTTTCTCTTTTTGGCAAATATCTGGATTGTTCCAAATGGGTGTCAGTTTACATGGGTTTTTAAAAATTCTTACCAGGCTGTCAGAGAGGTGTTTATGTTAAGGCTTTTATAACCTAACACTGGAGGTAATGAAACGTAGATTAGAGATTTTTACTTTTCCACAGAGTGCCTGCTCTCTGTCCAACCGTGGGCTGTCTAACAAACCTGAGTTCATCCACTTTGAAACATATTGCAACCTACTGGCTAAGAAGTCGTGAGTAGTTCTAGGCCAGAACTGCATGGCTTTTGTAAACTTATTCGTGATGGTTTGATTTTCCATAGAAATTTTCAGTTCAGTTCAATTTTATTTATATAGCGCCAAATCACAACAAACAGTCGCCTCAAGGCGCTTTGTATTGTGGGTAAAGACCCTCCAATAATTACAGAGAAAACCCAACAGTCAAAACGACCCCCTATGAGCAAGCATTTGGCGACAGTGGGAAGGAAAAACTCCCTTTTAACAGGAAGAAACCTCCAGCAGAACCAGGCTCAGGGAGGGGCAGTCATCTGCTGTGAGTGGAGAGAGACAGGACAAAAGACATGCTGTGGAAGAGAGCCAGAGATTAATAATAATGATTAAATACAGAGTGAAGCATAAACAAGTAAATAAAGGTGAATGAGAAGAAACGGTGCATTATGGGACCCCCCAGCAGCCTAGGCCTATAGCAGCATAACTAAGGGGTGAGATGAGATGTAAGCTGATCATTTTCATTTTCATGAAACAATGTGACATTCTGTCTTTCCTAACACATTCCCCAGTCCATATTAGTGTGGATATCCAACATGATTTTTCATTGAGATCTGATTTATTTTCAAAGTATTTCTTTGAGGAGTGTCTGCATAAAACTCACACACATGCATGAACATAGTTATACATTCAGGTCAGTGTTACTGAGCAGTACTGATTTTCCATGGAATGAGCCATATTTACAGAAGGCCTAGGATATATTCTGTGTTATTGTTACCAAATTAGGAAATCTTTCATAGATTCCCTAAGTGAAAAAAGCATGGGTCAGTGGTGGGTTTACAAGTCCCAGTGCATTAACACTGACAAAGATACTTTTTGAAACACAGCATGATTTATACCATAGCCTCACTTCCAGAAATTGTTCAGAAAAATAGATATAAAAAGAAGACAGTGGGTTTTTTGCAGATAACACTTAATGTGCTTCTGTTATGTGTGGTCTGTTTGTTAATATTAGCCGCTGACAGTCTGCCTCTATTTGCTTTTCTGATTTGGCATGCTGTGGTTCCTAACACATTACCCAGTCCATATCAGTACAGATATCTAGCATGATTTTCTGAGCGGTGTATATAAAAACTCACACGCATGGATAGACACATAGACAGATATCCTGAGGCACGTCACTGCAAGAGTTAGATTTAATCTAACACACACACACAGTGACTCGTAGTATTCTGTAGTGAGCGCTAACCTTATTTATTAACCTGTTTCATGCTAAGATGCAATATAGCATCCACAGAGTGCAGTCCAGGTCACAGCTGCAGGTGAACTAAGGACACACAGGAAAGGCTTAACTTGTTTTCTGATGTTTCATCACTATGTGTGGACAGGTCTTTATGGCTGCATTCTCATGTGATTTCTGATGTCACTGTTACAGAGGTGTGTGACGTAGACTGTGGCAGCCATGGTGTGTGCTATGGCGGTGTGTGCCGCTGTGAGGAGGGCTGGACCGGGAGTGTGTGTGACCAAAAGGCCTGCCACCCTCTGTGCAGCAAGAACGGAGTGTGTAAAGACGGGAAGTGTGAGTGTGACCAGGGATGGACAGGGGAGCACTGTAACATCGGTGAGTGGGTCTCACACACATCCACCCGCGCGCACACACACACACACACACACACACTTTCTATTACAACTGTACTTTCAAAGTTCTGAGTTGGACACAATGTAAGAGTAGCATACAGCCTTGAAGACACCTACAGATATTTCAGGTGAGCTCCTTTTCACTGATTGGACTTTATACAGCGCTTCACAGATATGTTACAGTCTCTCGTCTTAGTGGCTACTGCGAGGGTAAGATTAGAGAAAATTACGCCAGTAATAATATGTTGTTGTCATCCAGTAAAACAAAAGCAAAAGTTACAATAGTGCCCCTGGATGTAGGCTGTTAAAGCTGAGTTACTCTTCAGGATCAGTCAAATTGGTCACAGTGCTGGATGATAACGGTGAGGATTTTTTTGGAGCTGGTGTTAGCTACCAACGCTGCAAACAGATTGATCTTATCTGTCAGCTCTGCCTTAATTACTTCCAGAAAGTTCATTGCCTTGCATGCATCTAAAACACTGCTTCCTGGTCTTTGCTAATACACTGTACTGTGTATCTATTACACAGTATGATCAGAGTCAAGTGATCATTTTGCAATTTGATAACTAGCCTCACAAGTTACATAGTCCTCAGTCAAAAGAAGATCTGAAGGAACAAGGAGTCCTCCCCCACATGGTTCATGCGCATTGTGAACAGTGACCAGCACACGCCTGAGGAAGCTGTAGAGAAAACCTTCATGTAACTTGTATTTGCTGACTGGCTTTAGCAGAGGGTGGAGAGTGATGTTCTTTGGATGCTTTAAGACATACACCTATCAGGCAGAACACCTGCCTAATATTGCGTTGGTCCCCTTTTTGCTGCCAAAACAGCCTGAACCCATTGAAGGTGTGTTGTGGTATCTGGCACTCCGATGCTAGGGACAGATCCTTGTCCTGTAAGTTCCAGGGTGGGCTTTCCATGGACTGGACCTGTTTGTTCACCCATTAACAGGTGCTATGATGAAGATATAATCAGTGTTCTCCACTTAGCCTGTCAGTGGTCATAATGTTCTGCCTGATCGGTGTAAGTGGGACTGAGCTATATCACTCAAGGCACACTGCTGAAGAACAGCAGTTTCTTGTTTTCAGTGATGCAGACAGTGGGATTATGTTTGCAGAGTATCCATGATCAATTGAGAGCTCCATCCTTTTATGCTGTGATAGTTAACCAGTGAAACAGATTAGTTGTACCATTGTGTGGTAGCCTCAGCTCGCCACCAAATGCTTCACTTAAAAAGCTGTTTGGCGTCTAGCAGACAGACAGCTGGGAAAGAGCTCCAAATTGGCTTCAGTTATTGTCACTTAGACACACACTCTGCCACACATGGGGAGAAGGATGCTGAAAGCACAACAGTGAGATGAAGAGGAATCCATTTGGAGAGCTTAGCCAACAAACAGCTTGTTTGTTGAGATGGATTGTGAGGAATCACTTGGGCATTTACATCTGATGTTAGTCCGTGTTAGAGATACAGTCAGAGACTGTGACTTCACTCGAGAATTGTTTCCAGATTCATTAATTAGTTGTTTTTATATTTCAGCTCAGAAGCAGCCCGGCTTACATCATATCCTCTGATTGACAAAATAACTGTAGTTGCCCTGATCTTGGGTCGGCCATTCAAGCGTGCAAGGCCTCTCTGATGAATGTGATGATGAATTAATGGGTCTCCACTTTAATATCTTTTTTCTGCTGCCTTTTCTGCACTAAATTCTCTTTTTCTATCCGTCTTTGTTTCCTTTTTTCCTCCCTTCTTAAAGCTCACAATCCGGATATTAGAGTGAAAGGTACTGTACACTTTTTTAAAAAAAATGTATAATCAGCATTTTCACTTTCAGTTTATTTTTTTCCTCCCTTCATCCTCTGCTTTTTCTCATTATGCACTGCTGAGCTGTGGCTGCTTTAGCGATTGGTTGGTTGGTTGGTTGGTTGGTTGATTGATTAAATTAAAATTTTTTTCTCATCCCTTTCAATCATTATGCCAGCTCTGATAAGCTGTAAGGATTTAAATATTGTCTGTAGGCAGTAGAAGCCAAAGCCTGTACATGTTTGTCTACCAGCCTGCTCTGTTTTCACCTGAAACACATTTAAACCTGAATTTATTTCACAGCTGGCTTGGAATCACTTTGAATGTCTTCCTCTGCTGCCCACTATGTTCCTGACTGTTTAAGCAGCAGATTGCCTTTATCCATAAGAAAAGCAAACAAAAAACTACGAGTAGTACTAGTTTACCGTGACAACTTGTATTTTAAGGTTTGTATATAATTATTCGTTTCATCATGGTGAGGGTCTCTAAGCAGGGTAGGGATTCAGTTTTGGATGATACAGCTGGGTCACAAAAAGAGGAGAAATCCATCAAACAAATTCACACCAGCTGTAATAAGAGCTAGACTCACTGGAAGACATTTACCTTTTATTACTGCATTCACTCGCTTTGTTGGTAACTGCATGTTTGATGTTGTAATATTTGACATTTTCAGTGACTTTGGACACCTCAAGTATTTTACTTTGAGCAGATAAGAGCTATCCAAGCCCAGACCAAAACACTGCTGACCCTCTCTGATGTAGCCCATGACATCTGGGCTCTGCTTCACGCTTCACAGCTGCTTCCTTCCCTGTCTCTGTATGTGCTGCTGCACAGTCAAAGGCCCACGTAGTTGTCTCTGGGTTTAAAGGACTGTAATCCCACTCTGACACATGCTTTTTGTGTTAAAGATGTAAATCATACTTTAGTTTATACGGGACATTGGCGTGATTACAAGTTTTGCACAACTTAAAAGTTTCATTTTAAGTGTGGCATGGGAATATTCCCGATACTCAGAGATGCACACTCAGAGGCAATGCAGTTCGGTTCAGTAAAAATAATTATGATTATAATGTTTTATAAGGCCTTTTTTAGATTATTCACTGAATGCATTTGGTGCCACATGTTTCTGAGTTTTCTGAGCTGACATCTGGATTGTCTGTTGTGGAAAGAAAGCATTTTTGTGACACAACCTGAAGAGGAAGTTTAAAGACCAAACAGGACCCACCATAGCTTATATCCTGAGATATGCAGCGAAGGAATACTCCAGAGATAATGTTGCTTAACCATAAGTGCGGCAGACTGGGAAAGGAAATAGCATCCTGGCAAGAATTGAGACCAACTGATTTCACGCGCCTTCGGCCTCTGCCCTGCACAGTTAACTCTTTCCTAACAAAAACGTACACAAAGTGATTGTCTAAAACCATCTAAAACCATGGGAATGTTTGTTATAAAAGCTTTCTCCTTTAAATTTCTTTCCAGCTCCACATTTTGATTCTGGAGCTCTACTGGCACATCTTTAAAGAGGAAAGAAAACTCTTTGTAAAGCCCCTTTATGCAGCCTCCCATTTCAGCTTGAAAATAGATCTCTTTAAGACAGGATCCTGCTGAGTCCAGTCTGTTTTGATTGGCTGGCTGCCAGCATGAAACTGTTCTGACTCAGTCTTCAGAAAACATTTCATTCTCTGATTAAAAAAGTAGGATGTATAAACCTGTGTACAAAAATATTCAGGGAGAAGTTAAATATAACTCCCCAAATGTATTTCCTCGAGAAGCATCAATCATTAGGCATAAAGTTCTGGCAGTTAAACTGCTAACGAGAGCGAAAGGTGAAACCTGAAATTATATACTGCAGCCTAAAAACAGGTGCCACATTTCATTCACGTTGGAAAATAATCTGAATTCCTTCCTGCTCTGATTTGTGCCTCGTTCTGTAGAGCAGTGACCTGCCAGTGCTGTGGAGAGTGCTGCATGACTTAGATCAGTCCACCATGTCAGAATGGGGGAAACCATGATTTGAGAGAAACAACACTGGTGGTAAAAATATGAAGCTATAGCGTGACTGTGCCACCTAAGAGACTAGAAGGCTTTGGTTCTTTGTTAAGTAACATTAAACCTGCAGTGCAAAACTTTGTCTCCCAATCTGGTTTTAGGAGTAGTTACACAAACACTGTCTGAGGACAAACACACAAACCAGGACAAACACAGCTTACCAGCATGGATGGTAACCTGTGTTTGTCCTGGCCACTGACTGCCTCCTTTTTTAGACTCCTTTCTCTTAACAGTGGATATAGCAACCATGAAATGAACCATTGTTTTAGTGTTAGCATTTTCTCAGCTGCTACACTATGTTACCAAAAGTCTTCACTCACCCATCCAGATCATTGAATCCAGGTGTTCCAGTCACCTCCACAGGTGTGTAAACCAACACCTAGGCATGCAGACCGCTTCTACCAACATCAGTGAAAGAATGGGTCACTCTCAGGAGCTCAGTGAACTCCAGTGTGGTACCGTGATAGGAGGATACCTGTGCAACAAGTCCAGTCACAGCTAAATATTCCACAGTCAGCTGTTAGTGGGATTATAACAACGGGAACGACAGCAACTCAGCCACAAAATAGTAGACCATATACATTACAGAGTGGGGTCAGTGGGTGCTGAGGGTCATAGTGCACAGAGGTCACCAACTTTCTGCAGAGTCAGTCACTACAGACCTCCAACCTTCATGTGGCCTTCAGATCAGCTCAAGAACAGTGTGTAGAGAGCTTCATGGGATGGGTTTCCATGGCAGCTGCATCCAAGCCTTACATCACCAAGCTCAATGCACAGCGTCGGATGCAGTGGTGTAAAGCACGCCGCCGCTGGACTCTAGAGCAGTGGAGACGAGTTCTGTGGAGGGATGAATCACACTTCACCATCTGCCAATCTGATGGAGGAGTCTGGGTTTGGTGGTTGCCAGGGGAACAGTACTTGTCTGGCTGCATTGTGCCAGCTCAGCCAAACTGAAATGGCAGGTCTGTACTACACAGACGGCCATATTACTTATCAGACAGATGCAAAGGGACCAAGAGCACAAGCACGAGGCAGAGGTCTAGTTCAGTGACTGGGATAAGTGGAGGTGAGGTCCAGCACACAGCCAGTGGTTACATCTACTAGTATCAGCACAGATGTGTTGATAGTATCTAAAAGTATTTTAAGACTCTGATATCTGAATGGATGAGTTGTAGAAAGTCCCCAATGATTGTTACAGAGGATTTTTGTACCAGGGCGTAAACTTTCTTTTTAACAGTGGGTGTTTTACCTCGAGAGTCTGTGACTCACTTTTGGAGCCTTCCTCGAGTGGACACTCCAGAAACTGCTGTTTTTGGCACTTGTGCATTTTAAATTTTTTTTCCATTTTTCAGCTCTGTGGGTGCGTGTGCTTCGTCCTCATTCATTACACTGTGCCATAATCCTAGCTGCTATTGTGTTTCCTGAGCCATCTCCACTGTTAACAGTTGCTTGAGACCACATTCAGTTCATTGTGAAATACATAAAGACCTGCCTGGTGTTTTAGATCACCGTTGTGTCATTTTGTTGAGCTAGATTGTAATAGATGGTAATTAAAAAAACAAACTAAAAACCTTCCAGCTTTAACTCTATCACTTCATGGCATCTAGCAGTTATTAGAGGATCAGCCTCTGTGGTGGTGATAGCTCCTCGTTCAATAAGGTTACTACACTGCATTTGATTTCATTCCCTCCATCTTCTTTATTAACAGAATCTGCGTCATGTGCATCATAATGCCTTTGTATGATCTTAAACTGTTGCATTCTTATTGGCTCTGTCTTTGCTCTCTCCACTGAGATCTAAAATGTGAATGAAGACAGAGCTAAATGAAATATTTACACTGCTGTGGGTCGACCTCTTTGTGCTACTGTGATCCTCGCTCTCCCTTGCTGCCCTCCTCTTCCTTTGGTTGCCATCTTCATCTGTCTGTCACAGAGTATACTTGGCAGTGCTGCTTTTGTTTCAATTTACTTTTTCCCTAATTTTCCTCCCTCTCTTCCTGGTGCCCTCTCCTATTCTCAGGATATAAAGGTAACTCATGCCAAAGACTAATAAAGGCCTTACTATCCCAAAATACAGTCACCTCACACTCTGCTTTATAAACTTATATTTCTGGTTCATTCCATTTCCTTTTAGTTTTCCTGTCTTTTCTTTCTTATGCTGTTTTCCAGTCTCTCTCTCAATGCTCGGTGTAGACTTTGTATTGTCGTATACTTCTATTTCTGTATTTTTTTCTGGTTGCATCGTTCCTTTTCCTGTCTCTGACTCACACACACAAAACATAGACCATACAGCTAAAGATACACATGAGAACATGCATACAGAAATTAAAAATGCACGCACAGTCATGAAGCAAAGGTGTGTGACTCCTGTTTTGTCTTGCATCCACAAGCCTGATATGTGTTAATTAAGCCAGTGGCTGTCCTTCTGTCTTTGATCTGTCTCCACTTTGCTATCTCTCTGTTTCCCTTCCCCCTCAGTCTTTACCTCCATTCCTTGTTCTGTCTCTCCAGCTGGGCTTTGCTTGGTTCTGATATTTACTGTTTTGATCAGTCTGATTGCAAGCCTCACTGTCAATTTTGTGATCAAGGAATGCCAAACAGAGGCATAAAGTATAGTCTTTGGAGGCATGTAATCCAAAACACCCTGCCCTCCCTATACTTTGTGTGCTGTCTTTATGTCTACCTGTTGTGTTTTCACATGGATCTTAACTTATTATTTTGTTTCTTTGACTGACGAGAAGAACAAGACCAAAGGAATCCATATTTTTGCAGCAGAAACAAGCTTCCTTTTGAAGAGAAATCATAGTCCTTGTCAGTTCACTTGGTGTTAAAATTCTCTCTGATTTAGTTAGAATAAACTCAGACAAACTTTTCAGTTTGACATGCTGAGACTTTTCTGCTTTTGACTTTATTTTTGGTTTGTTTCTATGGCCTGTTTTCATAACCACATTATGCAACAATGCCATCTTCTTTTTGGTTCACGGATGAAAAATTCTGCATTATTTTGGATTAATTTTCAGTCAAAGCCAAGCAGCAGACAGTGTAGCCATTTTGGCTGTGGGCAGTCCTGGTACTTCATGTGAAACTACAACATCAGTGCATTTCACCAAAGGCTGACTGTCTGTCTGTCTGTCAGTCTGTGTCTCTCACATGTGAGCTACTGTAATTAACTGTCTTATTTGTCTTATCAAGTTATCAGTCTGTCAGTCCATTAAATGGAGAAAGGCTCATCACACGGGGCTGAATGCCTTTACACACATCCGAATTTAACCCATATAGGTTTTTGAAGTCTGGTAAATTTTGTATTGAAGTTGCTGATGGATATGACCCCCTTTTTTGAAAAAGGTGAAACACTTTGTGAAAACAGAATGCAATCATTTGCAAAAACATGTAGACCTTATTTCTAATTAAAAATAGTCCCAATACATAGATTAAACCCTGAAATGAAAAATGTTGTTTTTTTATTTTAGTTGAATGACTCCAATTGATGCCAACAACATGTTTCAAAAGGTTCTGTTACCTGGATGAAAGTTAATGGCACTTATGTACTAATGGACCTCCATACTGTCACAGAGGCTGACCTTTGAACTGTGCACTGATGGTGCGACTTCTCTTTAGCCTCGAGTAGGCAGCTGTGTTTTTGGATCTTATTCACATCTGTCTTTTTCTTTGCATTCTGTGTGTGTCCACTCACAATGGTTTTCAGAAGTATTACCAAGGCCATGCAGTGATTCCCCATTCAGAATTCTGTTTTATGTGCCGACACCTGAAGGCCCAAACATAGTCCCTTGAATACAGAGATTTATGTGGATTTTCTGAGCTTTGTTTTAATAATACTTTAATAATGTCCTTTAGATGATGAAATGCCCAAATTCTTTGTATCATAGAGATCTTGATACAAAAAAGGTCATTCTTAAAATTTGTAAGTACTTGCACTTGCAGTTGCGAACCCCACGTCTTTACTTCTGTCAGACGGCCTCCCTGAGAATTCGTCACTGTATTTTTAATTAACGTAAGACACTGTGTCTTGTTGTGTCTTACATTGTGCCACAATGTAAGACACAACATTTGGTTGGTTGATTGTTTTCTTTAGCATTGTGCAAATTTTCCAGTTGCTTTTTGCAGCTTTTTTGAAACATGTTTCTGGGGTCTTTAATTTTGGAAATCATTGCATTCTGTTTTTATTTCCATTTTACACCACATCCCAACTTTTTTGATATGTATTTCAAGTATTTCTTGAGAGCCGAAAAGCTTCTGAAACAGCATTTTATATATATTGGGATAATAACATCTCCATGTTACCCCCTCGATGTAGACTAGAGGAATACAGAGGTGACAAGACAGTTGGTGTAAGCCTGTTTCTAATCTTCCTGGCACATTCGGTTTTTAGTTCTCAGTCCCACATTTGTTTAATGGAACAGATTATGTATGGGCCACATAACAACCCATCCAGCCCAGTACAAGCTCAACAGGCAGTTGTCACACACATTGTAAGCCATGGGCCAGCCTACTGAATTAAACTGACTATTTTCTCACTTATTTTCTTTTTTTTCTTCTTTGTCTTTTTTTCCCTGTAAGCTAAAGTCAAAGTCCATTGGCTAGAATATTTCTAATATATTTCCTCGTTTTTGTCTCGGTTTATTTATCTATTTATTTATTGTTTGTCAGGTGTTGGACTGAAATCACGTCAGTGTGGTACAGGAGGATTTCACTCAGCAGTTTGAACCCAGCTCATACCTTCAGAGGCTGCCAATGCCCCAGGCTGTTTCTGATGTTGAGTGAAGATTTATTGTCCCATGATGGTCTCAGTGCTATTTCAGAGGCTTTTCCAAGCAGAGAGAGAAACTCCGAAATACAGGTGCTGGTCATAAAAAATAGAATATGATGAAAAAGTTGATTTATTTCAGTAATTCCATTCAAAAAGTGAAACTTGTATATTATATTCATTCATTACACACAGACTGATATATTTCAAATGTTTGTTTCTTTTAATTTTGATGATTATAACTGACAGCTAATGAAAACCCCAAATTCAGTATCTCAGAAAATTAGAATATTGTGAAAAGGTTCAATATTGAAGACACCTGGTGCCACACTCTAATCAGCTAATTAACTCCAAACACCTGCAAAGGCCTTTAAATGGTCTCTCAGTCTAGTTCTGTAGGCTACACAATCATGGGGAAGACTGCTGACTTGACAGTTGTCCAAAAGACGACCTTTGACACCTTGCACAAGGAGGGCGAGACACCAAAGGTCATTGCTAAAGAGGCTGGCTGTTCACAGAGCTCTGTGTCCAAGCACATTAATAGAGAGGCGAAGGGAAGGAAAAGATGTGGTAGAAAAAAGTGTCCAAGCAATAGGGATAACCACACCCTGGAGAGGATTGTGGAACAAAAGCCATTCAAAAATGTGGGGAGACTCACAAAGAGTGGACTGCAGCTGGAGTCAGTGCTTCAAGAACCACCACCCACAGACGTATGCAGACATGGGTTTCAGCTGTCGCAGTCCTCGTGTCGAGACACTCTGGAACAAGAGACGGCGTCAGAAGCGTCTCGCCTGGGCTAAAGACAAAAAGGACTGGACTGCTGCTGAGTGCTCCAAAGTTATGTTCTCTGATCAAAGTCAGTTTGGCATTTCCTTTGGAGATCAAGGTCCCAGAGTCTGGAGGAAGAGAGGAGAGGCACAGAATCCACGCTGGCTGAGGTCCAGTGTAAAGTTTCCACAGTCAGTGATGGTTTGGGGTGCCATGTCATCTGCTGGTGTTGGTCCACTGTGTTTTCTGAGGTCCAAGGTCAACGCGGCCGTCTACCAGGAAGTTTTAGAGCACTTCATGCTTCCTGCTGCTGACCAACTTTATGGAGATGCAGATTTCATTTTCCAACAGGACTTGGCACCTGCACACAGTGCCAAAGCTCCCAGTACCTGCTTTAAGGACCATGGTATCCCTGTTCTTAATTGGCCAGCAAACTCGCCTGACCTTAACCCCATAGAAAATCTATGGGCTATTGTGAAGAGGAAGATGGGATACGCCAGAGCCAACAATTCAGAAGAGCTGAAGGCCACTATCAGAGCAACCTGGGCTCTCATAACACCTGAGCAGAGCCACAGACTGATGGACTCCATGCCACGCCGCATTGCTGCAGTAATCCAGGCAAAAGGAGCCCCGACTAAGTACTGAGTGCTGCACATGCTCATACTTTTATGTTCATACTTTTCATCTTCATACTTTTCAGTTGGCCAACATTTCTAAAAATCACTTTTTTTGTATTGGTCTGAAGTAATATTCTAATTTTCTGAGATACTGAATCTGGGGTTTTCATTAGTTGTCAGTCATAATCATCAAAATTAGAAACAAACATTTGAAATATATCAGTCTGTGTGTAATGAATGAATATAATATACAAGTTTCACTTTCTGAATGGAATTACTGAAATAAATCAACTTTTTCATCATATTCTAATTTTA